>JAQZBX010027522.1:0-28314 GCA_029593785.1 Cabassous unicinctus | reverse complement strand
GAGGACGAGTATACTCATCCTTCCACATTTCAGTTATTTACATTTTGGGAAAGTAGCTAATGTGCTGCTCTTTCTTCAAAAAAACAAATTTTTAATGGCAGTTTTTGATTAGCATTCTCTGCAGCTGATCATACAGAGGCTGAGTGATCATGGTCAGTCTCTTTCACTTCTTATATTTCATGATTATAGTAATAGATTGGCAATTTTGTGATTTGGACCTAGATTTTAGTTTTTTCTTTCTTTCCAGTGTATTTCTTGATAACTCTGCCCAGGATCTCCTCTCCTGTGCTTTAGAATTGCATTGAGGTAGCAATTCATTCCTAGTAATTGAACCAAGTGGTTGATATGCAGAATGGTTGGGCCAGGTAACCATGAGTTTGAATAGTTTGCTAGTACAAGCTGTTTATATAAGTAACTTAACCATGCTGGGTTTTTCTTACCCTTTGAAAAAATATGAATAAAATCTTAATTCACAGAGTTTTGAGACTGAAAAAAGTGTGTAAAAGCTATACATAACTTAATATGTAAAATGTTCAGAAAAAGGTTTGCCCTTCTCGTCCTCTCTCATTGTTGCCTTATATGTATTGCTTCAGGGAAAAACAAGGTTTTTTGTAAATCTTTGCTACTTTTATTTATTTGCAAGCACCACTTTTTGCCCTGACAAATTATTTTTGTCTATTCTATTCAATATTTTCAAAGCTTAATCAAAGAGCTTTTTGAAACTTTAACCTTAAGGGGAGTTTTAGTGGCCATGGAGATTATTGGGCTTAACAATTGCACAATAATTGTCTTGAAGACTTTTATGAAAAAAATCTATCTTCCTTGATAAATTTAGAGGAATTTGTTATTTTCAAGATACTTGGGGAAAATAAAGTAGTACTTTATTATGTTAGCTAATATACATAGTAATATACACATTACATAATTATCACATTTAAATCTTATTGCTCAGAGGTAGCACAGTATGGTAGAAAAGAATATATTTGCATTTAATGTTTCCCCTTTTGGTCTAGGTCTTTCTCCAAATGCATTTTTAGTTGGCACTTGGTATTAATCCCTCAGTGCCACGGAGGTTCATCCCCAGGAGTAATGTCCTGTGTTGGGGTGGGTGGATGGGTAGAGACAGTGAATTTCTATTACTTTTTAAAATGAATTGAAAGAGTCTGAAAATGAAGATACTCATTTAAAGAGGTTTGTTAATGGTTTCTTTTTTGTTGCAAATTTATTTAGTACTTTGATGTTATTGCTTAAATTTATTTTGAAATGATTTACATGCTACTGTCAAATATTATAATAATAACTAAAGTTAAGAAGGTACAAGTAGGAATTTACTTGTTCTTTTTTTTAGGATAAAGAATACCATTCTTTTTTTTATTATTTATTTACCCCCCCCCCCACCGCCGCTGCTTGTGCTTGCTGTGTCCATTTGCTTTGCATTTTTCTGTGTCTGCTAGTCTTCCTTTGTTGCGTCATCTTGCTGCGCCAGCTCACTGTGCCGTGCGGGCTGTCAGCTCACTGCACTGGTCAGTTTGCCTTCACCACATGGAAAACGGGAACCCAACCAATTGAACCACAGCCGCCTCCCCTACTTGTTCTTAAAACTATAAAGATTTCATCTCATGGTGGTGAAGTGTATTTCCTTCCAGATCATACTTAAGTTCTCTCATTTTCCTATTAATTTACAGAAGTATATCGGTCATCTAAGAGGTGCTAGGCACTCTGCTAGGAGCTGAAGACAAAGATTCCTTTGGAAAGAGCAGATCTTAAAATGGGAAATGGATGTTGGCTTCACTAGACAAGTCGAGAAGAAACTCCCTCCTTTTGAGTCCACACACACCCACATACACACACACACACACCTGCCAGTGCCTTAAGGTAAACTGGTGTCTGGGTGCTAAAATGTGGCCGCCAATAGGTGCTCACCAGAATGGGAGAGGCTTGATAGCTCAGAGAATTAACTGGAATCTGAGACGGATGGTAAAAAACAAAACAAAACAAACATAAAACCTTAAAGAGGACAATATTAACAGTAAACTTCAGTTGTCTATGGTACATGAAATATCAGAATGTGAACACATAACTAAGATGTTTTCACTAATTAAAAATCTTGCTTAATGTATATAATTTCATCAATTTCACGTTATACATGATAATCTGTCTGGTTGATTTAATGTGTATTAATAGTGCTTCATATTGCTAGTCACTGCCCATCTAATTTTATTATATTGGGAAATTTAATTAGCATGGTTTCTCTTCTGATTTGAAAGTGATATATAAAAATATGAAATAACACTAAACTCAGAATTCCTTAGGAATTCCATTTGGTAAAACCATTTCTTCCCTATGATTTCCTAGGAAGCTGATATTTACAATTGATATTTTGTATAAATTGGACATTCCTCTGATAATACATGTTTTAAGATTTAAATTCAGGCTATCCTTTCCTTCTAATGAATATGCTATTATGATGCATCAGTTGATTAAGTATGTAAAGCTTAGAGGATTTATGCTAACACACATGATAGTTGTAAAGACTTGGTTACAGGAATTACTCAATGAATATTTTGGAATAGAAATCTAGGAACTTACATCACCTCTTTTCTATATGGACAATAAGTTGGTTTGAATGGGACTGCAAATAGATGTACTTGGCCGAGGAGAGTTTTTTTTTTTTTATTTGACATAGCATATTCAATAACATATAATCAGATGAGTGTGTATGTGTTTGATGTATTTCCTTGAAATTCACTTGGTATGCGGAACATAAGCCTAAAACTTATCAAGTTCTTCATGAGAAATGTAAACTGCATAATCATTTAGTTGATGTTTGTCATATGAAAGTTATATTCTCAGCTTATGGGAATAATCAAATATGCAAAGGTAGAAGCAGAGCATATTGAAAATTATTCCCAGGAAAAATGAATGTTCAAATAGCTTATTTTAAAATTTTATTGTTATTATTTATTTCCTTTCTTACTAATAAAAGAAGATTCAACTTAAATTATAAAATATATATCATCAGTGAAATAGGTACAATATCATGAAATAAAATTTTTAGGAATTTTTACCTGTTTATTAGAAGAAGCTTCTATCCTAAAGATTTTGTTAATTGACAATAATTTCAAGTAAATAAATCAAACACACACACACATGTACACACACAGTTCTTTATTAGTGATGCTTATTGGAGAATAGGTGATACCAAAATTCTATAGGTAAATAAAAATGAATAGGCTATCATGAATTCATGCTTCTTCAACCCTAGTTCTATAGGAGTTTTTTGTTCTTGTTTTTTGTGGTGGTTTTTTTATTTTTTTGAGATTGTATCTAATTGGAGTCTCCCACTTAAACACAGCTGAATTAATGTGGCCTTAGATTTAAAGAACCTATAGACTTATCTTCACGGACATAAATATAACATCTTTTCAGTACACATTTTCTGCCATGAAAATATTCTTTCATATCTTATATATTAGCTAAAAATACTTTTCTCTAAGGTATTTTGTATGGGAGAAAAGAATACTGGAGTTCCTGGTTAAATTCAATTGTATTCGGTTGTCACGATCTCCTAGTTCTTTTACCCTTTGAATGATAAAAACAATATGCAATATTTGCATATAGATACGCAGCCTTTCTAGTTTTTCTGGCACATTTTTAAATAACATAAAATCAGGGGGTCTTTTGCTTTTTGAAAGCTATCTCAAACTGAATATTTTTCTTTATTCTATATCTGTAAAATGCTTAACAATTCAATATGTAAATTCTTAGAACAATGATCATTAAACAAGATCTTAGATGCTTACAAGGTGAATAAGTATATCACTTCCACTAGTGGGTACTAGACCTTTTAAGGTAATGAAATAGATGCATATTTTACGGAATTGTCTCTTATATGCTTTAATTAAGAAATGTCTAGAATGTTAATATACTTCTTATATCTTTCCATATTCAAGCATACCCATGGATCTTAGAAATAGTTCTACTTAATATATTTTGGCCATGACTTAGCCTTCTCTTTTAGTTGCAATGATTGTGGAAAAAAAATACATTGCAGAATGCCCAGTGAGGATAAATTTCAAAATGGCTATAGAGAAATTGTAATCTAGTTGTTGAAAGTAGAACTTATTTTTATAGTGTTTTCAAATTTAGGTCAATAATATTGAGTTTGGAAACTTCATAAACCAACCAATCCAACAGTTCCAATTTAAACAATGTATTTTGAATTCACATTGTACATATTTCCTGGTGACTTATAATGGAAAACTCATTGAATGATTTAAAAGCCATTTTTGGCCATCATTTTCATTACAGATACTGGAACTTCTGAAAGATGCAAAATTATACTACTAGTTTATGAACTCATATTTAACATTAACCACTTGTTAGAATGCATCTTCAGCTACAAACAAATAATATATTCTTGATTTTTTAATAGTTTTAAATAACTACCTAATGTAATTTTTTTCCACTGTAATTATTTTTTAGATTACTGTATTTCTTTAATATTTCCTAGATGTTACAGGAAGTTAAATTTAAGGAAAATATTTCTTTCATCAAACTTAAATTCTGCTTTTCCTATAAACATTTTCTCATGACTCTAAACTCCTATTGTGTTCTCTTTTTAATGTTCATTACACTTAAAGCCAGGAAGCCAGGAATAAATGCTTTAGAATTCACTTACTCTGTGTTTTATGAGAGTTCATGTGTCTTCTTAATTGAGCTCATAAACTTATCAAAGGCCAAGACCACATTTTATATCTAAATATTCCCCACATCCTAGTCACATAAGATAGTATGAGAGTCTAATTTAGCCATCTATCATTCTCCAATTAGCATGTTTTTCTGTTTCTGAGTATTTGCTTCTGCCCTCGTCCAACTTCTCTGCCGTTAGAGATCTAATTTTTTGATCAGCCCTCCTATTGACACTGTTGTTTATTTCATGCTCATCGTTTGCCCCTGTCTTTACAATAGGTGATGTAATTAATCAAAATTTAAAAATAATTATAAAATACAGGGAAATTATAAGACATTCTTTGAAGAAGGAGCTATCCTATTTATTTTTATGCAGTGCACTCTCATGCAGAATGTTATATGTGAAAAGCACCCGATGAAATGAATGAATAAATTAGTTTGTTTTCATAGAGCATGGGGCATAAGAACATTGTAGTTCATCATTGTATCTTAGATGGAGACATCTCTTACAATGTTGATCTACAACATTTTTGTTTTTCACATTGGAATGGTGGTCTGTAGGATGGACATGGTTTGAAGATCTGTTTTGTATGGCCTGAACAATGTTTTTAAGTTTTAATTGAACATTTTACAAATGCAAATATTTCATACACCAAAAAAACCCATATAATGCCTAGGACGCTCCCACCTGCAAGTAACACAATAGGCTGTTTATGTCATCACAGGAAGTCTGGTGGTTTGGCAGTTTCAGGGCTGTTTGAAAATCCTTGATAACATTTTCTAGCACCCAGAATCTTTCCACCTTCATTCTCTGCCATCTTCATAAAATTGGCCGTGTTTCTTCTCTTGGTCTCAAGTGCTTAAAGACACAAGGTTAGGCTAGAGGAGGGGGCGTTTGCTTCTGTGCATGCTATTTTACCAGGAGAGAAAACCTTTCCCCAGAATGCTCTGGAGACTTTTCCTTGTGTCTCCTTCACCAGTACTGGTTCATAAGCCCACTACCTACTTCCAAACCAATTCAAGGCAAAAGCTCTGAGATGAACATGATGCCATAAGCCAATCATGATTATTTATTTAAATTTAGCATAGGGCCCATGTCCATTAAGACCATTATTTCCTGAAGAAAATTGGATTTATTTTAGTAAGGAGACAGATGTGGTGAGAAAGGGTGTGGTAATTATTGGTTAGAGAACCAATGGACTGTGCCTCACCATGGCTCAGCATCTCTTGAAAAATAGTATCTGCCACCCTGAGTAAACATTACTGAAGAGCCACCCATCAGGGGCAAATAAATGAAAATGTCCTCCTAGAGGAGGAACAACCCAGGATGCCAAGCTCCATATAGGCATGTGCTTTCCCCTCATACCACTATTACACGGCCTACCAAGCCTTAGGCATTTCAGCCTGCAATGTGTATAAAATATCTGGAAAGAAACTTGGTTAAATATTCTCCTTTTTATCTAAAAATTCTTGAAAGCATAAGCATTTGATTTTTTTTTTTTTTTTGGCCCGGGGGAGGTAATGGGGATTGAACCGGGATCCTCCTACATGAGAGGGAAGCACTCAACCACTGAGCTACACCTGCTCTGCTTGATTATTTTAAATGATATAATCATGCAAGTCTTTTTAGCCTTAAGTGGAATTTAATATTTTACCTTTATTAAGAGTATAGATAGGTCTTAAATATGGCTAACTTTTGTTTCCCTTTTCTTGCTGTTTGCTTCTAAATGTATAAATAGCTTCTAAAATTATTTACAAATATTTGGTAAATCAGGAGTTTTCCAATCATGCTACTCATCAAACTCACCTAGGGAGTTTTTTGTTTGTTTGTTTTATAATAAAATAGGGTATGAGCTCCATTTCTTGCAAGGATCCCTAGACTTTCTATTTTTCATAAACTCCACAACTTTTGCATCAGTCCCAGTTATGTTCCTAGCTTGAGTAAATTTTTAGAAAATTGCTACATAAATTATTATTTTACTCATTGTTTCTGTTCTTTTAAATCCAGTGTACTCTAAGACGCAGTTACATTTCATTATCTATTATTTTTAGATATTTATTACTACACTTAACCTGTCTACTTAAAGATTGAATAAAAGTCTAATGGGGTAGAAGAATGGAATTTTGACTCTGTTTGTCTCATGCAAATACAAGCCAATGAATTTGTCTGTTTATTATAAACTGTTTAATTATATTTAATTTATAATTTGTATTTAGCCTTCTCTTTATTGGTAGTAATTTTGCTTCCTTATGAAGAATTTTTATAGCATTTTCATACATATTGTTTCATTTGACCCTCACAAAAAATCTTTCAGCCTTAAGGCAGTAAGATTGCTGCAAATTCTAACAAATGAAGAAGCTGGGGATAATTTGGGTTTTGAATTCTCCAAGGTACATAAACAGTGATAAATGCCATTGAGTTTAGATTTCAGTCTTCTGCTTTGCCAAGGTATCATGGACCTTTGTAAATTTATTAATGGTTTTCTTAGTGAAATAACCTGACTATTCAGTTAACTCATTTTGTTAGAGCATGATTTTCATGAATTCAAAATTAACAATAATTGATATCATTTGTTGAGCACCTACCACATACCATGAATATTTTAGATATTTAGTCAGCCAATTTTCCCACCAACTCTAGAGGTTCAGATTTTTTGCCCCAATTCCTAGAGAAGGAAAATTGATAATCAATGAAGTAAAATGACTTGCCCATGATCTCATAACTATTCAGAATGAGAAATCTTGAGGTTTCTCCACTTAAACCTGTTACTTTTGAATCATTAACACGTGTCAGCATTTATGTCAGGACTGGCTGCATCCATAACCATTCACTGCAACTTCAAATCAGATCTCGTGAAGAAGCTGTTGTTACCACACACACAAAGGACTGAACTATTGTCACTTACTTTATCTTTGTAAAAGCATTTAACCAAGCTGTTTTGACTCTAAGTTCTGTTCTCTAAAATGAGAAGTTTGCAGAAGATTTTATCTTTTTTGTTGTCATTACATAGATACAACTCACAATTTCCCTTTTTAACCACTTTCAAGTGTACAATTTGGTGGGCTTAATTACATTGAGAATGCTGTGTTATTGTCACCCCCATCCATTACCGAATTGTTTTCACAGAAGATGATTTTTAAGTTCCCTCTAGCCCAGAAGGTTTATCTTTCTATTCTACTACTAGCCCTATGAATAGCATGCTAATAATTGTATCTTTGAATATAAATGTTGACAGATTGTAATATTTATTTCTGACAAAAATTTTACTCTATTTTCAAAAGGCAGTGATATAGCATTTTAAGGATGAATTTACTTTTCAATAAAATTATAACAGTAATATAGGTGGATAATGTGTTGGGGAAATCTTTTTCAGTAACACAATTTATTAAATTTATTTTAAACACATCTTCATACATATAGATCATTATATATTAATTAATAAGTATGCCTTTGTAAATTTTGCATTTTTTTCTCAGACATTCTACTTTAAGGATAACAATATTTTTAGATGATTGGTAGAATGGTGGCTCACTATTCCTAATTTTACAGTTACTTAATCAGAAAGATAAGAAACTCTCCCAAAGTTACATTAAATAGCTGCAGTGCTAACTATTCATAGTAAGTGACATCTGGAATCAGAACTCATGTCATTTATCACTTGTGTTTTCCCACTGTAACATACTGCAAAATAATCACCTTCTGCTTTTCACCATCATAGTGAAGATAAACTCATCATTACCTTATTGCAAAGAGGTTGGTTGTCATTCCAGTTAAGACCAGAACAATTTAGAAATTCAAATGAACTTTAAAGCAAGATAAAATGTTTAAAAATCAAATTGACCTTTAATACAAGATAAGAGGCTTTGTGACATTAAGGGAATTTTATGGGCTGTGGAATCAGATGCTACTGAGTTGGAGTCTGGGCTCTACTCATTAGCTCTGCAAAAACTTGGAAAACTTAATTAACCCTAGACCAAAGATAATATTCATGGATTAACATTTAACTTGAGTGCTATAGGATTCCAAGGAATAGTTAATGAAGAGCTAAAGGAAGAAAAGATATGGGAAAATTCATAGTCTGTCATTTGGGCTGAAAGTATATTAATTGTTTATGCAATTTTGTGTTTCACATTTGCATAGTTTAAACTGTTTTCCCAAATACATTTAAATATGCATAAAACAATTTATTTTAAAATGTTAAAAATTCCTATAAAAAGAATTAATAAATATAGAGATTCCATTTTTTTGATACTCTATACCATGCAACTTTTAAGCACTGCTGTTTAGTAAATGGATGTAGGACTCTATGCATACATTTTTTCCCCTTACTCACGTTACATTGAAAATATTGGGGAGAAAATAGAGATAAATAATGCAAATATATTTTAAATGAATCTATGTATTAATCCTATAAAGAAATAGCATGTCCTTTTGCATTAACTAGGAGTTAATTATTAGAGCTAAGAAATATCGCATCTTATAAAGTAAGGGTTAGTCTTATTGAAATAATGTTTAAATATTACTGAAATATCTCATCACATAAGCACAAAAAGCTGAGGCAGAAATAAATGTAGACTAATGACTGCCTTTGAAATATTAAAAATAATGTATATTAATTTACTAATTGTGAATTTTAGCACATGATTTTTTCATTCTAGAACACTTTATTATATGAAAACTATGTATGCGTTAGATGAATTTTTTACTTAAGCAGCATCTTCTTGAAGTTCAAGTGTCTTGAATTTTTTTTTTTTTTTTTAAACACACTCCTTCCCTGTTCTTAGCCCACAAGACCTTGAGAGGCTGATAGTCCTCTGACTCTGACCTGAGCAATTAGGGCTTCCCTACCCTTATTCTTCGTTTGGGGACGAGAACATGATCAAAACCGGGCCATTTAGAGTCAATTCTCAGACCTGTGGGAGATTTATAGGACCAAGAAGCTCTCTTTTTGCTGATGTAACTAAATAACATAGCTATATAATCTGACTGTAATAATAAGTCTAAAGATAACAAGAGCCGCCTTGGCTAGAGCATCACACGTCGGAATGCAGCGCTGGGAGATGAAGGGAATGAGGCCTAGTTCTGAACACACCATGTGAGCCCATGATGTAGCCTGGAGTGAACTATGATCATTGATTCATTTTTATTTCATTTTCTTTCTTTGGTAAAGCCAGGGTTAATTAGAATGAAAGGGCCCTAATTACATAGAAAGTAGTATATGTATATAAGAAGTATTTGCAGCAGAGCTGAAATGTTTGTTGTTGGCTGAGCCAAGGGAGGGTCCAGAGCAGAGGAGATTCCCACGCCAGTGTGAGAAGGGGGCATCCCAAGCTTCATTAATCGGAATGTGCTTACTATTCTGTGACGATTTGTCTCTCCAGTATTATAGCATATGCCTGCTGAGGCTGGTCCTTAAGGAGGCCCTCTAGATGATTGTTCTTTCTCCTGAAATTTCCATACGTTGATGACATATAAAATTGCATTTTCTCGTTGCTTTACTTTATATGTTCTCTGAAAAAAAAGTAAAAATAAGGAACTGAAACGTTTTTGACCTTCTTCAAAACTGAATATTCACTTTGTTCCATTGGGTCTGGAGACAGGTTCTGGAAAATACTTAATTTAACAAAATTATGTCAAATTAAATAGTTGGTATGAACCAGATTTTCTTCAAAGGCCAAGGCCACTTCCTCATATTAAAGTTGGTTCTTCTAAGTGACACATTCTTCTATAGCAGCTTCTTTGCTTCTCTTCCATTTGGTGCCCGCAACAAAAGACAGTTAATAGCCTTCTCAGGATCATGCACGAAAGCATTCATATGGAACTGGAACCGCTAAAACAGTGAGCAGATCATGCAGTGACACTGAAGATGTGTTGGGATTTTAAAAAATCACTAAGTAAAATCATTGATCTGAATAATTTAGATGAATCATAAGCAAATACACTTACTCTCTGATGAGAGTTAAGCAGGAGTCTCTACCCCTCCAATCTCCTTTTTAAGAAATGCATAAATTAGAAACCTATCTCTTCTGCCTACATTACCACTTGATAATGGTCAAGCTCTTTCAGGCATGAGAATAAAATAGGTAGCTACATCCAAAATCTCACCAGGGGAGAAGTAAATATTCAATGTAATCTCTGAGGTTAAAATTACAAAATACTCAAGCACTATGTGTATCCTGAAATACTCTTTGGCTGTTGGCATAAAAGGATAACAGGATATCCATCATGCAGTTCCATCTCAAGTTTTTAAAATTTGAAACCCTAAAAATCTAGAAATTCATTGATTTTCGTTAGAATACCGAATAATATAATAAATATGTGACTTTTTCACTTTGTTTAGCTACTAGCTGTGTATTTTCATTCTAATGTATTATACTTGGCAAAGAAGGATAAAAAACTAAATGCCATAAAAAGTATATCCTTCTATATAAATAAAAAGTTTTATATTTCAAAGACCAACTTATTTTTGAAGGCATCAGCTACTTTATCAGAAGTGTTTCATTTGAAAGCCCACTAAATAACAGTCTAAAATGAGCCCAAATGACTGCATAAGCAAGAATATTTTAAAGTGTTTTTTGTTGGTTTGTTTGTTTTTTGGTATTTTCTTCTGCACCTAACTTGCAATATGACTGAAAAATATTTTTATTTGGAACTGTCACTTGGAGCAAGACTGTAAGAAGGATATAAATTAATAAATGAGGTCAAGGAAATCAAGTGGTATGTATGAAGGTGAAGAAAATCCCAATCTTTGGGTGTTTTTCAAATTTAAAATATAGAAGAAAAACAGATAAGGGCAACTGTGAGGCTAATCAGCCCTAAATATCCAAAGAAATAGATTATGACCTGTCATAAAGAAGTACTAAATAGTACTCAAATATTTGAGGCAATTTGTGTTTCTTATCAAGAATGTCACCTTTTTTTTCAATGGGTGACTATATCAGTAGGGAGATTATGCTTCAAATTTTATTTTTTGACTAAAAATGTTAAATGGTCTTTCATAAAACTTTAACTTTGAAGGTTAAAAAGGGATTATTTTGGGGGGAGCTATTTTCACCAGAAGCTCAAATATAATGTTTGGCTTTATTGGGTTTATTTAAGCTGTGATGAAGAATTTAATTCAGGTCCTAGTCTACTGGGTGGGGGAGGTAGGTGTTATGAATTGGCGAACAGAGTTGCTACTCTCTTAGTTTACCCAGCTTCTAGGACAAATAATGTACAATGGGTTGGCTTAAGTGGGAGCTTATGAGTCACGATTTTGAGGCTAGGAGCAATCCAAAGTTGATTCATGAGCAAAGCAATGGTTTCTCCCTAAGGTCTATGACATTCTGGTGCTCTGTCGGGGATCCAAAGGGTTCCTTGGTTTGTGCCTTTGCCTTGAATCAGGTAGCAAGGTCCTTGCTTTCTCTTATGGGTTCTGCTGACTTCTAGTTTACAGCTCCTCCCTATGACAGTCTCTCTCACTATTTCTGAGTTTCTTCTGCTTATACAGCATTCCACTAATCCAGATTATTGCCCACCCTCATTCAATTGAGCCACATTTCGACTAAAACAACATCTTGAAGAGATCCTTTTTCAATGGATTCACACACACAAGAATGTTAAGATTAAGAACATGTTTTGTGGGATACATAACTTAATCTGCTACGCCTACACAATATATATGTGTTGCAGAAATCGGAAACAAGTAGTATTTGCAGAACTCCTGATGGTAGGGCACTTGAGTTAGCAGGTTTTCATGGGCCATTGTGTTGGAATTCAAAGACAGGATATCTATCCTTTTGGAATGAGATTGAAGATTTAGCTAAACTAAGACAGGTCTAGTTCTAAAGCCAGGATCTAGGAAGTGTATTGTAACAAAGATTCTGGCAGGAAAAGAAGATGGAGAATTGGTCACCAAGACTGAAATTACAGACTAGTTTAGAGATGTCACATATGAGGCATGCGCAAAGGTGGCCTTGCAGTTAGATTCATGTATGATGAATCCGTCTCAAGTGCTAAACTGGAATTTTTAATTCCCTTCTGCCTTAGGAAAGGTGGGTCCCTTAAGGAGTTGTAGTGAGCTGCTAAATGAGGTTGTTAGTTTCATACTCTTTGATTTATTTTTTCTTCCCATATTCTGGTATTTCCTCTGCTTCTCCTGACACCTAAGCCTATCCCAATTTCAAATATTGTCCCTGAGTCAAAATGTGTGGTCATACTCAGGTATCATGATAACTAGACATAACTCGTGGAAGACATAACTGATTTAAAGAAAAATACTGTTATGGCAGGTCTATGTAGTATTGACTCCATAGAGGAAATTGCTTATTTATTTTTTCTCATTTTGAACTTTACCCCTGAAACTTAACCCCGTCCACATTTTCCTTCTAATTGGAGATGACATAAGTATTAAAGCTGACAGTTACTCTTTTACTTACTACTTACTAGTTTGCATTTCTTTTCTTTTTTCTTAAACCACACTACATGGGTTCATATAAAGTTTTAAATTAAGTTATGAAAATAGTATAGTTTATTAATGAGTAGACATTAATATGAGGACTAATATACTACTCAAAATATATTAAATATTGATATTTGACAAAATATTTACTTGATATTTGTAAAGTCTCAAGAGTTAGAGATTCTATTTTCAGGTAAATTACCCTTTTAACCAAGTGTCCCTTACTTTCTTTTTCTTTTTTTAACTTTTTTATGGAAGTTTATCATTTACACATGAACATCCATAAGCAAGTATATAGTAAAAGTTGTGAGCTTACCAAACATACATGCAAGTCATCATAAAGGGCTCCCATACATCACCCCACCACCAACACCTTGCATTGTTGTGAAACATTTGTTACAAACTATGAAAGAGCATCGTCAAAACATCACTACTGCTCCATTAGAGAATGTGGCAGAGCTCCCCAGGGTGGGAATTCAATAATCTTTCGGTTGTTGTGTGATTCTCTACCCACTGTGGCAGTGTTCCATTAACACTTGAACATATTATATACCTTATATGTATTCCAGGTGAACTTCCTCCCATGTATCCCCAATCACTGACCCTGCATCAATGATCCTCCCCTGCCATAGTTGTAACCCTTCTGTGATCCAAAACTTCTTAAAAAATGAAGCCAAGAATATTGTGAAGTTTGATTCATAAGAAAATGAAATAATAATGCTAGGTTTAGACATAAGATGTAAAATACATAATAATTTAGAGAAACTGAAACTAAAAGTTAAAAAAAATGGGTATTTAAAAAAATGAAAAATATTTAAAAAATAAAATAAAATAAAATTTTTGACGTTTTGCCTTTCATCACTGTAATATTAGTTGCACTGTATGTACAGTGGCATTTTCTTCCATTTCTTCCCCAGTGTCTTACTTTTTTTGTGTGTGGGCATCACTATTCCAGAATCCTCAGGATTGGGGAATAAAATATGGACTAGAGTAGACTTACTGGTATTCTACTATAGACTTATCATCATTCTAGTAATGGAAGAAATTATATCATTGATGTGGAGACAGTGGCCACTGGAAGTGCTGAAGTCAGGGAGAAGGAAAAAGAGATGTAATATGGGGGCTTTTTCAGGACTTGGAGTTGTCCTGAGTGACATTGCAATGACAGATACAGGCCATTATATATCTTGCCATAACCTGCAGAATTGAGTGAGAGAGAGAGTAAACTACAATGTAAACAAACTATAGTCTATGCTTAGTGGCAATGCTCAAAAATGTATTCATTAATTGCAATGGATGTTGTTAATGTGGGGAAAAGTAGGAGGTCTGGGGAGGGGGGCATAAGGAAATCCCTTATATTTTTAATGTAGCATTTAATGTAATCTAAGTATCTTTTAAAAATAGATATATTAAAAAAAAAAACATTACTACTAACTATAGCCCATCTTACATTTAGTGTATTTTTCCCCTAACCCACCCGGTTATTGACACCCTGTATTAGTATTATATACTTGTTATATTTATGAGAGAGTTTCTTTTTTTAACCTGTAAGCTACATCATTGTTTATTATCTTAAAATATCCATGTCATTTTAAAATACTTTTAGCATTGCTTTATATGCAGATATATCAGGCTTCAATGATTTCTTTAGCAAAAGTATTTTTGGCTTAAGTTAAATTGAAATTCTCACCAGATATACATCTCAGATGCCATATTTCAACTTTATTAAAAAATTTTGTTTTGTAAGCTCACAACTTCTCTAGTAAAAATTAATTTAAAAAAATTTAAAAATGAAAAAAATTTGGTATTGACTGCACATGTTTTAATCACATGTTTTAATCACAGAACATAGCTTAAGTCTTGCTGAGCTGATAAAAACCCAATCATCAGTATGTTGCAAATTAGATGCCATATTACAATCCTGTTTTTAATTAGATGGTAAAGTTGCCATCAAACTATGCTTTCAGACCTTATCTCCATCTTATCATTAAGTGGGAGACATTTAGTATCACAAATTGAGAAATGGTGTAATAACCTTTATCAGCTACATCTCTTCCATGTCTAAGATCATTTCTTTAGTATTCAGCAGTTTCTCTTTTCCTTTCTTCCATAAAATTTTATTTGGATTTAGATTTCATCCCTAATGTCTAGGTTTATTATCTTATTCAAGAGTGATTTTTTGAACAAAATGTATCTATATGTACCATTTTATATGCACATCATAAATTATTACACTCCTTATTCCTAGTTTTAATAAACTTAAATAGCTTTCTAGAATTCAGAATCCAGAGGGTTTTGATAATCTGGGAATCTTTTAGTTCTAATATTCAGATTTTTTTCTGAAAGCTTCCTCTTACAAGAAATTTCAGAAAGAAGATAGTACGCATTCCCTTAATATATATTTCTTATATTGCATGCAATTTATTTTTTATAGAAACAAATTTTGAAGTCCAGTAGTATGTCATAAATTAAATTTCTTATTGGAGATAAAGTAGCTGATGAATTTGAGATGCAACTACCAAAAGAAAAATAATTTTGTAATTTGATAGAAGATAGGTTTTATTTAAAAAATTCAGATGGAGAAGTGAGACAGTTTTACTGACAACAACATCCTTAAATTAACCTTATGTTCATATAAACATTTTTAGTAACACTGAAGCAGAGGCTGGAGAGGAAGATTCTTTTAGCATTCCAAGTCACATGTCTTGGCAGTACTATTCGGTACTACACTGTTGTGTTGTTGAGATACATTCTGTGGTTTTCTTCACCTACCATGGATGTGGGAATGAGTGCCTATTTGGTATGCATTTATTGACTGCATAATTATTTTATCATTAAGGGTTCGTTTCTGTCCATTCCATTTCACTTTCCTATCTCCAAATGAGGAAAAATATATATAAAGTTTGAGAAAAGAATTTAGCCCACAGTAAACATTCAATAATATTAATAGTAATAATAGATGATATATCTTATTAGGTAAATATAGCTCCTTGATTGATAATTTTAAAGAATAAAAATAAAATTTTTGCATTTTCCAGATATGTTACCTTGAAATCGTATTTAAAGATAAACACCCTTGGGGGCGAATGTGGCTCAAATTGTTGGGCATCTGTCTCCCATATGGAGGGACCTGGGTTCGATCTCCGGAACCTCCCAGTAAAATAAAGAAAAATATAGAAGGCGGGCAGGCCGCCAGGCCCCACGCCTGGGTGCGCCATCAGGCCCCACATGTGGGTGTGCCAGGTCCTGCTGAGCCATGCAGCAAGATGATGATGGAACAGGAGAGTAACTCAAGGGAGAGCCAAGAGGAGATGCACTGAAAAACCAGGAACTAAGGTGGTGCAGGTGGCAGAAGCTCTATCCCACATTGGAGGCTCCCAGGATTTAATCCTGGTGAAGACAGGAGGAGAAGGATTAGAAGAGAGGGCAGGAAAGAGACACAGAGAATTGCCCACCGAATGGACACAAAACAGTCAAAAAAGGGGTGAGAGGGCAAAATGGATAAAAGTAAGTAAATAAATAAATAAATCTTAAAAAAAAAAAAAACACCTTTAAAAATGTCCAATGCTAAATTACTTTAGCACTAGGGAAAGGTAGCTTTTAGTCTTAAAAAATTAAATATTGATGTTTGGCATTATTCATTTCCTTCTTCTAAATTAGTAGTTATGTTAAGTATGAAGATGATGTCTTGATACCATATTATGACTAATATATCCTGCCAGTGGCCCTGAATGAAATTAAATGACAGTGGCAATAATGGGCAAGCCTGCTGAGCATATCTCCTAAGCATGAGCAATTAAGAAATAAAGCCGTTAGTGGTAAATGAAGAATTCATGTTTGTATGTAGCAGTTTTTCACAGGAAAGTAAAGAGGATGAATCCAAATCAGCCAAAATAATAAAATAACCAGTCCTCATTGCCTCATTACATCTTAGGAAATAATGACAATTGAGTCCTTTAGTGTGTTTTCCACAACCTAATTAGAAATGCAACATAATTTTTAGCATTGGATACAGAACAAAGATTTGCCAAAGTGTCATTTGAGTTCTTTTCTTCTAAGCTATTTAGGCTTTTCCTAAGATAATTAATAAAACTGAGATGCATAAATGCATATATCTTAAGAGGATACAATGTTTTCTTTCTTTGCAAATTTTTGATATTTTAGGCATAAACACACATGCATGTTTATATATTCTAAGGTTTCAGCAGTCAGATAGCAAGCATTGACTGAGCAAATCGTATCTGCTGAGGGTGATATAAGATACTTTGCATGATCCTAGAAATTGCACAAATCAGTGGCATGATTTTACTCATGAAGAAGCCAAAATTCCATAGTGTTGTGATCTATGAAGCTGGTTCACTTTGTTTCCAGTGTACCATCTCCTCAGTGCCATGGTGTCTTCATTCTATATTAGAATGAAGAATTTGCATACAAACAGACAACAGTGAAATGCAAATTAACAGTTTTCAAAATATCTTGTCCATTATCTAAGTTCTGAAGCTGAATAATAATATATAGCATTATGATCTCTTTATTTTAAACCTATTTCCCCACTGAGCAATCAATAAAGTAACTAAAAATGTTCAATGTTTTAGTTTTGCTGTCACAGTTGCTATATGGTATCTTTCTAATTATGTTCTTTTTAAAATTTTCTAATAGTCAGAAAAGTAATTTTCTAGTATTTGATATCAAAAGCTTCTTATGGAATTAAAATCTTAATCATTTGTCTCTGCTGCTTCCATCATTTTTTATATCATGGAATCACATCTTTTAATTCTACAGGCTTTCATGTCCGTCATTGGAATTGGATTCTAGTATAATGATTTAGTCAGACCTAATTGGAGCCTATTGGCTTACCAATTTACTACCCCTCCAAAAGTGACAAACACCCTTTGAATGTTTTGGATATTTCTCAACAAAAACTTCCAGTGTCTTCAGATTTCTAAATTAGATACTTTGTGATATTACTTTGCTGGATGTGGTAAAACATTAATTTGATAGATTGGTGCTAAAGATGCCATCGTTTAGAAAACAACAATTAGAAATTTTCATCTGCACCAAGTGAAGTACAGATTGGAATGTCTAACAACATAAGCTGACTGAAAAGGCTGGGAGTGTCAGAAAATGCACTATCGCTTGACTTAGTTATCTGGATTACTGAGGGGCTTTAATCAAATCACACGTAAGTCAGTGGCACTCAGTGAAAGCTTCATTTAACAACAGGCAGATGGTAACTTTGCAAAGGGTTGTTTTTTGGAAGCAGTGACATCAATTGGGAATGACTGAAGATTATGAAGGGTTTATAGGGCTCACGTACCTGCCAGGGTGGTTATTGCCTTTCTAAGACAGTCCACTATTGTTGCAATTGCACCTCTATTTTTAAAGCCAGATCAGTCTGCTAAAAGAAGAAATACTTGAAAAACATTTAAAAACTTTACTTAATAAAATATGTTCTGAAGATTACTAATAAAAAAATTATTGTTCTTACAAATTCTATTAACTTGTTGCTTTAGGCAGTATTATGGTTCTGTAAAACAGTCTTGGTTTTAAAGGTCTGACCTTATATAAAACTTCCTTCCATTTTGGGGGCTATGCATATTCCAGTGGCTAATTTCAGTGTCTTTCATAAATATTACCAAGAGTATTGAATGCAATTTAGGGAAAGTGCGGTCCAGTTCTGCATCTTCTTTCCCATAATAGCTTGTTTTTTGTTAATTTTATCTATCTTCGTGTATAGTATTTACCTTCTAAAATTGCATCCTCCATTGACAGGGAAGAATTGACTTTTAGTATCTAAATTGTAATGAAAGTAAAATGATCATGGTTGAGTTTTGATTGTATGCTGTTGCTTGAGATAGTTTCATTGAGAAGGCTCTAAATATTCTCATGTTCAAAAAGGAGATTTAAAAAAAAACCTGTCTTAGTAAGATATCTCCTTTCATTGTGCTGTAATTTACATACAATGAATTTCAGTGATTTTAAGTGTGCAGTTTAATATGTTTAGGTGAATGGATTTACCTGTGTTCATAGCATCACATTGAGCAACCTTTCCCCACATCTACGTCCTCGCCAGGCAATCACTGCTCCAATTTATTTCATCTTAGCTTACTTTTGCTTGTCCTAGAATTTCATAGGTATATGGAGTTATAAAAATGAGCACACTTCTATGTCTGCCATTTTTGTCTGATATAGTGTTTACGATATTCATGCACTTTGTTGCATGTGCTCATTGTTCTCTCCAGTTTATTGTTGAGCAGAATTCAAATGGGATGTTTCCCACACTCTGTTTATCTAGCCATCTATAGATAGATATTTGGATGACTTATTATGACTGAAGAGACCTTGAATATTCTTGTCCTAAATTTTTTGTAGACATTTTTAAAAATGCTCTCAGGTAAACTCATAACAATGAAATCGTTTAATTATACAACTGCCAGATTATCTTTCCAAAGAGCTTGTGCAGGGTGTCAAGTTGTTGTCTCTCATCTCTCATCTATGTTTTGTTGCCTTTTTGCAGTAATTGGATCGGATCCCATAAGCGTTTCTCCTTTGTAGGCAACACAGTATTATGCTTCGTCAGTAGAGGGAACTGCAAGGACATTGCTGGGCAAGGGCTTCTCTTCCTGGCTCTGTTTGTTACCTCTTTTATTAAAATTTTTATTTATTTATTTTTAATAATTTTTTTTTGTTTGTTTTTTAAAAGATACTTAGATTATGTAAATGTTGCACATCTGCTTCAGTGGCACATGAGGTGGCGTCCAGGGCCCCACCCCAGCGCAGGCCCAGCATGCAGGGCCACGGAGAGCACACACACCAGCCCTGGGCTCGCCATGCTCCCCAGGCCTGCACCTGACAGTGGCCCCAGTATGCCAGCTGCCCCGTGAACCTGCTGCCAACCTCAGCCCACCTGCGTGCAGAGTGAGTGTGTTTTCTGCCAGTCCCTGCTGAGCTTCCCTGCCTGGCAGCCTCGGTGCACCTACACCTGGAGGCTGGGAGAAGGAGTGGGTGCAGGATTTCCTGCTTTCCCAGGTAACCACATTCCCCTGCCATTCTGGGGCAACAACCGCACCTTCTCCAGGGCAGTCTGAATCCCAGCCTTGGGGAGGATCCACATCTTCATGTTCGAGTCTTCCCTTGGTGCTCTGCCTTATCCTGGGATATTCTTTAGAGTTATCTATAACCTTTTAAAAGATATGTCTCTGCTATAACACAAAATTCCTTATTTTAAACTCTCTATTTTCAAATTATTGTGGTATCTGTTTCCTAAATGGACCCTGACTGATAACAGTGATTGTACCATTTTATGCTCCCACTAGCCATGCATTAGAGATAGTGATCTCCATACTTGGCAACACTTATTTCAGTCATTTTCTTTAACTTTTACATTTCTGGTGGAGGTGAAGTGGCAGCTTACTGTGGTTTTTATCTGATATCAGAAAAATTATCTGAAACTTGAAAATGGGCAAAAAGAGACAACCGCGTGTTCAGGGCTGAGTTTGCAACTTTTGCAGATATTCTATTTTATTGGGCTGCTTTACAACTTGTTACAGTCAGAGGTTAATTTGTAATTTTTGTTCATTAGAGATTCATATGATTTCTGTCAGGCAGAGAAGATAATCCCAAGTGTTTAAATTCATTGACCTGTTGGACATTAATCACTTTTTTTAATCTACCATCAATCTCACCCTGGCATTCTTCTATTAAATTGTACATAAATACGTAACTTCAAATTCTTGTTTCAACCAATTTTAATATCTTATTAGTTACTCACTAGTTGCTAGTAATTGACATATGAAATATTCATGCTATTTTTGTATGAGAATCATATTTTCTAAACTATTGTAGTTAATACACTAATGTTGAATTTCCAGGAGGGCTAATAATATTGAACATATATCTTTGTGCTTTTCTGACATTCATACATCTTCTTTTTTCTTGACTTGTTTGTCTTTTGGGAATTGCTGCTGTTCATATAAGACTCATTTTACTAGTACTCTCCCAATTTTTTATTTAAAAAATAACACTAGTTGGGGATGATATGTAAAAAGTGATTAATGTCCAACAGGGCAATTGAATTTTATTTAAAAAATGATACTAGTTGGGAATCAGTGCTACTTTTTGGGCACATAATAATTGCATGATTAAAAATAAAACATAATAAGAAAGAACAATAAAACATTAATCTGTTATTCTAAGATTGTGCTCTTCAAAGTGAATCTGTTAGGTTTAAAAAATCTCTCTTTTATTGTCATAACTTTCTTTTAAAACTTTAACCCTTAATGAGTTCTAGCAAAAAAACCACAAAGAACTCAAACATAAAATACTTCAAGCCTCACACTTGGGAACGGATGGCTGCTGGAGAAATTTACACAACAGGAATATGTTCCTTCTTTCCTCTTTGCCACTGTTACATGATAGACCAGTCCCTTGAGCTGAACCAATCCCTCTACGTGAACTTTAATTTCTTGCCTTTCCTCCAGGAATCTTAATCTATAACATTTCTCATTTTTTCTGTATTTTCAACATTTGGTTCTAAACGGGATAATTTCCATCAGTCTTTAAATGTGCTAATCTTGTCGGTTTTAACATGCATGCAAACACACGAGCACACACACCACACCACAAGGCAATAGCAAAATGGCGATAGCAGAGTAATACTCGTTTCTCTCTCTTCTCCAACACCCCTCTTCTGACTACTGAATTATTCCTGTCCTCCACTCAGATCTATACATCTTGAAAGAGATATATAAATATTGCACATTTCTAGTTTCTGATCTTCCTTAGAGAACTATCTTGCTGTGGTTCTTAAATAACTCTGTATCTCTAAATTCCAAGGACCCATGTTTGCCTTTATCATGCCTCCCCACCATCTCCTAGCCAGGATTACTGGAGCCTATTTGTCACTATTTGAGATACTATCTTTCATTTTTTTAAATTATATTTTTAATAAAGAAGCTGTGAATTTACAAAACAACCATGTACATGTGTGGAATTCCTATTCAACACCCTTCCACCAATACACTACATTGTTGTAGAACATTTGTTACAGATTATGAGATAATATCATTAGCTATTATCACTAACTATAATATATAGCATATATTTGGTATGTTTTTTCCATATCCCCCTATTATTAACACAGTGCATCTTTGGCATTGATGCAAGAATATTACAGTATTGCTGTTAACTATAGTCCATAGGTTACATTAACTGTATTTTTACCAGGCTTCCCCACATTCTTGCCACCTTGCAATAGTGATGTACATTTGTTCTAGAAGAACATTCTTGTAGTTGTGCTATTAACCACAATGACATTATGCTAAGTGAAATAAGCCAGGCACAAAAGGACAAATATTTCATGGTCTCACTAATATGAATGAAATATGAAGAATAAATGAATGGAGTTAAAATTAGAGTATAGATTATTAGGAGACAGGAGGAGAGCTGAGAAGGGGTACCGATGCTTAATGTATGTAGAAGTTTTAATTAACTTGGCTGCAAAAGTGTGAAAATGGATAGAGTTGATGGTAACACATTATGGTGAGTAGACTTAATGCAGCTTGTTTATAAATGGGATTGTGCCTGAAAAAAGTCTAGGGAAGTACATGTCAATTGAAAGAAAGCTGTGTTTCTTTTAATGTTGGTTAACCCAATATCCTGGTTTTGATTCTACTCTTCAGGTGCTTCTTTTTTAATGCTTCTCCAGAGCATTCTTACAGAAGGTGGATCCTTCAAGGCTTAATTATAGTCCAATCTCTACTCAATTTGTACTTTTAGACTATCTCATTCACTACTATAATTTCAAATACCACCAAAATATGATGCCTCCCAAATTTGTATCTTTACCTGTTTTCTGGTTGCTCCTAATTGAAATTCAATTACCAACTCAATCTACTTTTCAGAAAGTCTCAAGGGCACGTCATTGATTACATGTGCAAAACCAAGCTCATGATCATGCTTTGAGCACATGGCATTTTCTCCATATGACTCTTGGGTCTCACTACATATCTAGTTAGCAGATTGGAATTATAAATTTTGTAGTGACTTTCTCTCCACTTTTCTATGTCCAATCCTTCTACATATATGTTGGCTAATTATATATCCTAGACATCTTTTAAAAGTGTCCATTTCTTATTATCTACATTGACATCACTTTAAAGCAAGCCACCACCATCTCTAGTCTAGAACAGAGCAGTAACCTAGAATTTGGTTTACACACATACAATGCATTCTCAGGTTGAAGCTATAGTAATCATTCCAAAACCTAAATATGGTCACATCACTTTTGAACAACTTTTATTGGATAAAGGCTCAAATATTCAACATATCCCAAAGATTATGAATGGTCTGGCACCTGCCTGCTTCTCAAACCTCAAATTAGCATATTTGAATTTTCTCTCACATTTTCCACAAAATATTTCTTTCAGCACCTTAAGGTGCTAATTTCCTTTGCACTACAGGGCATTTGCACATGCTCTTATGACTCTAGAGAATGCTTTCCACAATCCATGTGTCTCCTCTCCATCCCCATTCCTTGTACATACCTGCTTAGCTCTTTTCACCCTTCAGATACCAGACTGAAATTCTTTATTAATTGGCAAATGTAAAATGGTCAATAATTTTAGGTTGAGACAATATATGAATTAAATAACATAAAACTTGCTGAATTACATTTGTTTGTGATTGACTTATAATAATTAAAATCTCTAAACTGTATTTAGTTGTTATTATCTGTCAGGTACTTGGTTAAGTATTAACTTCCTTAATTCTCATTAACATCTAATGAGGTGGTTACTGTTATCCCATTTTTACATATGAAGAAATGAGGGGAAGAAATTTAAGTGATTTATATTTAATTATTTAAGTATTGGTTGAGTTCATTATTATCAGGACCAAGATTTAAACTTTGATGAAGAGTTCAAGCTTCTATCAACTACAATAAAAAGAGAGTGGTATTGTGATAAAATCCAGACATAGATTATAATACTTTTATAAATACATTAGTGGGGTTATTTATCTAGCCAGAAAACTGCAAAAGCCCAATTTTATTGAAAATATTGTCACGCTGCCATCCAAGTGGGAAGAAAATAATCAAGTCAGCCAGAATTAAAGAGTTAGTCATAGTAATAAGATGGGAAAGGGGGCCTACAAAATATTTTGTACAATGACTAGTAGGACTTAATAATTGATGGGATCTTGGGGATGAAAGTAAAGAGTCAGTTATGATGCTAAGTTTTGAAGCCTTGATACTTAGGCAAAAAGGTGTTCTCCTGGTGGAAAACCGTAATATGGGAATGAGATTTGGGATTCAATCTGAGGTAATCCTCATACCTACAGATCTCAAGGATGTCAGTTGTTGAGGAAGAACAACCTGCACATAGATTCAGGCATATATAATTTGTGAGTAAACTAAGAAGTTATCTCTAAAAATACTAATTCTGAAATTCCTTTCAAACTCTATCCATGTTCATCGAAACTATTTAGAATTATTTTCTTGTTTGTATACAGACAGAGCAAATGAAATCAGGGGACTATCTTCTGACTCATACCTAAGATTAAATTAAATGATTGTGATATAAATTATTAATACATATAAATAATTTGTATGTAATTGTGTGTGTGTGTTTAAATTATCTACTGGTAGCAGCGCTTGACACAAATTCCAGGGAAAGCACTTTTGAATTGTCAAAAATTGAAGATGTGATGTTTATTCAAGGAAGTGGTGAGTTTAGAATCAATGGATTTTCTTGTATGGAGGTAATTCTGTGCACTGGTAAAGAGTTTAAAAAGGTAAAGGGTGACAAAAAGTGGGCCAGCAATTCTCTGGTAATTACAAAATCTGCGTGGCATGTTACAAAAGATTTTGTAGGCATTTACTAACTATCAATAATACAAATAATAATGTTCAAAAGTAATTCTTTCTAGGGACCTGGGAATATTTCAGGCACTTTACACATGTTAACATAAACACCTTTGCAAATCAGTGTGACTTTTTAAAATGCTTCTTATTTTTTCATGCTATAACTTTCGAACTGGTTAAATAATTATAGATATGTTATTTTATACTTTAGAATCAACATTCTAATTTCTTCAATTTATAGGAGAAGACATTAAGGTACAGAATAGTTTGGGGACATCATAAAGGATCTCTAGACAAACATTATTTCATTAAGCCAAAGCCATAATTACTACACTAGTCACTCCTTTTCTTAATGATTCTATTTCAGACAGTCTTTTAGTCAGTTTTATCCAAATCACAGGTATATTCAGCCTTAATATTGCATAAAACATCACAATTAGAAATCCTTATAATAGTGATTCAGTATCATTGTCTTTATATATCAAATAATAGATCAGAAAATGGAAACTAATAAAATCACAGGTATTTACCCATAATCAGTTTAGCTGGAAAGCATCTGTTTTATAATGTAAACATTCTTAGCATTTATGACTTTAAGAAGTTTGGAAGAAAGTATGAACATTGATAAAGAAAATGACCTTTAAGAACTTGTAGAACTAAATAGGATGGTATTTTAATAACTTCATCAATCCTTTGAGTAGAATAGAACCATGGTAGAATGAACTTCAGACTTGTAATAACATCTAGATTTTTCATGAACTTTTATTTGTTGATGCAGTTGTCAGTTTTGTGTAATACTTCTTTAATATTGAATATTATTATATATACTATATTTTTGTTGTTTATTTATTATAAAACAAATTAATCTAGCCATTGCATCTGCATCTCCTAATTGTGTAGACATCCACTTTTAATGCTTGTAATGCAGAGACCAGAGTTGGAGTGGGTGGGTTTTGTGTAACTGAGGCGTGCACTAAGAAAGTCACTCCAAAGACTTGCAGTTACATTTAATCACATTTAGAACTGCAGAATTGGCTGTCAAGAGTCTAATTAACTACCAGACATTAGCTCTATTTTCCATGCTGCTCACTTGCACAGCCTTTCATTATAACATCTGGCAGGTTT
Organism: Cabassous unicinctus; assembly: GCA_029593785.1. Taxonomy (NCBI): domain Eukaryota; kingdom Metazoa; phylum Chordata; class Mammalia; order Cingulata; family Chlamyphoridae; genus Cabassous; species Cabassous unicinctus. The sequence continues at coordinate 2,196 of JAQZBX010027522.1, read as the reverse complement.
AAAAAATTCCTGAGAAAACCACTTCTTCCTGTGGTTATAGAGCATAGGGTTATATTGAAATGAACTGTTGTTAATATAAAAACAAAATCATATGTAATGCTTCGTTTTTGAACCAAGAAGATTTTTAAAACAAATTTTGAGTTAATGGTTACTTCATTTTAAATGATAGCACGCAATTAGTCTAAAAGAGGTATTTTAGCATTGTATGGATGATATATATTTTGATTTCACTAGTGATGTGATTTTTCCAAAATTGCAATGCAACTGTTAATAGCATAGCTCAACTCCTCTGAAATCACAATGGATATCCAACTTAGTTTTTGATTTCTGGATGCTTTCCCCCATCTGCTAAATAACTCTCTCATCACCCAAATACACTTTGTGCCATTATTTGGACTTTAAAGAGAAGTGTCTACTGTGATAGTTGCAGGTAAATATGCCATGACACAAAATTTTGATCATCAGAAAAATTATATAATATCTAAGCAGTAAAGACAAATGTGGCAATTTGCATATATATTTTTTTGCTCAAATGAGAAAAATCATATATTTACATAAATAACACCAATAATTAACACTTGGGAACTTCATCCTAAATAAATTATATAATGACTATTTCCTCTATTAATTGGTATTCATGGCTATATACTTTTTCTATTAAATTTTTGTCTTAAATTACTAAAGAACAGCTCAGAATAATTATTGATCAAAATAATTGGAAAGAAATTGTCTCTCCCTTTTTTTTTTTTTTTTTTTTTTTTTTTCATTTCCTTGGCTATCCATCCCAACCTTGAAAAATGTAATTCAATTAAATATGAAACAACATATATGTAGTAGGGTGAATTATGTACCCTGACTTAGACATGTTCTTAATCTTAATCCTCATTCTTGTGGGCGTGAACCCATAGGATCTCTTGAAGTTATTGTAGTTAGGGTGTGGCCCGACTGAATGAGGGTGGGACTTATTCTGGATTACTGCACTCATTTATAAGCACGGGAAAAAATATATAGTCGGAAAAGGCCATAGGAAACCTAGAGGAGAAAGGAAAGGGCATTGCCATATGTTGGGAACCAAGGAATACCAAAGATTACCAGTAGCAATTTCTATTTCACCTATTGTGATTTCTATATGTTTGGACTCCTTTCTATCATTTAATTTTGTGCTTTATAATTTGCAATCTCCCTCCCTCCCTCCCTCCCTCCCTTCCTCTCTCCTTCCCTCCCTTCCTTCCTTCTTTCCTTCCCTCCCTCTCTCCCTTCTTTCCTTTCTTTCTCTTTCTCTTCTTTTTTTTTTTTCTTACCCCTTTCCTACCACTTAGCAGAATGATTGTGTTTTCTTTAGCTCCTTTGCCACTCTTTTAGTTTGGGAATTAGGATTTCTCTTTCCCTTCTCTTAGTGGTTTCCTATAAATTTTTGTAAGCACAGCTGACATAACTGGATGAGAGTAACTATATAATAAGTAATCCTATGCTCTAAGAGTGCTAGAACCTTAAAATATGTTAATCCCATTTCTTGACGCTCATTTTGCTCACTATCTTTCATTAGTCGCACCTCATTTTACCACCTCCATTGCAAATTAGTCATTATTTCTATTATTATGAGTAAGCCTGCCCTCAATCTATTGTTCAATATAAGCAATCTGCTTTTTTTCCACTTTGGTTCCTCTTAATATATTCCTTTTAAAATTTATTGTTCTTCATTGTCAACCTGATGTGTCTTGGTAGTGAGTTTATTTTCAACAATTGTGCTCTTCAGTCACTGTTTTTCCCTTTGAAGACTACTTACTGTCTTTTAGGCATAATTGCTTTGAAAATTGTGTCTCTCCCATTTGCTCTATTCCTTCCTTTAGCTTTGGCTGTATATTTAAAGTTCACATCCTTCTGCCAAAGCTCTCATATTTCTGTTATTTTTTTCATTTCTTATCAATCTAGGTGGGGAGTTAGCAATTTTTTTTTTTACAGGGACTGGCAGTAGGTTTTGTGGCTCATACAGTCTCTGCTGCACTAACTCAGCTCTGCCATTGTATGGCCCAAACAGCCAAAGACGACACGCAAACTTATAGGTGTCCCTGTCTTCTAATATAACAGTTCTTAAGCATATGGCAGGGCCGGTTTCACCCAGGAGCCATGGTTTGCAAACTCCTGTTCTATGTGACCTCTTTGTATTTGCCTTTTCATTCATCAGTTCTCTTTTCA
>JAQZBX010027521.1:7065-28426 GCA_029593785.1 Cabassous unicinctus | reverse complement strand
AACTGCCACAACTCCCAATCTCATTTTTGGGGGTACTCTTAATGAACTTAAGATTTGCTCAACACCAAATACTAGCAATTTATTCTATTAGATAATCAATATTTTAAAATATGATATTTTAATATTTTGAAATGGAGTTCTTAAAAAAAAAAAAACTATTTCTTTCACAATAACTCCTAAAAGAATAAAATAGTTAGGAGGACTATTTAGCTATCTTTTGCCACATAACAGACAAAACTTAGCTGCTTAAAACAACAGCAAACATTTATTATCTCACATGGTTTCTGTAAGTCAGGAACTTGGGAAAACCTTCACAGGATGGCTTGGGCACAGGTCTTTCAGGAGGTTGCAGTCAGGATGTCAGCTGGCGCTGAGGTCATATGAAGGCTTCACAGCCGGCTGAAGGATCCAAGGAGGGTCACTCACATGGGGGACAAATTGGTGCTGGATTTTGGTAAGAGGTTCAGTTCCTCTCCAGAGGGCTGCTTGAGTGTCCTTGCAACACTGCAGCTGGCTTCCTTGAGAGTGATACAAGAGAACAAGGTAGAAGCCATCTTTTATGACAATCTCAGAAGACACACACACACACGCTTCTTTAGAAGCGAATCATTAAGTTTGGCCTACACTCAAGGGGAGAGAAATTATGCTCCACCTTTTAAAAAAGAATTTGTGAACATATTTTTAAATCACTACAGGAAACAACTTAAATATCAATTAACAAAAGGCAGGTAAATGAATTACAGCAATTGTCAGCATTTTTCAATAGCATAACTCATCAGTAAAATATATATATATTAAACACCTATTCTTAATATGAACTAAATTATATTTTTCAATTATATGCAATATAATTGACATATATTATGAAATATATACAAAAGTTTAATTTTTTAATGAGATAGAAATTAATATAAGTAGAAGTTGTAATATTTTCCCCACACCCTAATGAATCATTTTGAGACCCCTTGAGGTCTAATAATTTCTAAATCTGTTACGTGATACAAGCCACCTGGATCATTGCAAGTCCAGCATTTTGGGGTCATTCTTTTCTTTAAAGCCAAGTAAAATGGTTTGTCTGGCTACCCCACGTCACAACAGTCTAACCTCCTCACCTGTTCCTCCTACCAAAGCCATATTTCTCATGTGTTTAAGCAACAGGGGCTGTTTCCCACCCAGCCCTAAGTCAGGCCACATGGAAGCCCACTTTTCTAAACCAGCTCCTGCTCTCAGCTTCAGTTCCCTTACTGACAGTTACTGCCAAGGGCTCAAAAGTTGACACCCTTCCTCTTCCATCCCACCAAAGCACCATGAACGCAAGAACATTTTTGGAAATTATGGAGAGAATATAAAAGGAGGCAGAAACTCCAAATTAACAATGAGGGAATGCTTTATTGCCTATAAAGTGTTTGATTCTTGCTTTCCTGCATTAGAGGATGGGGGCAATGCCTCCATCTAATAAAGAAGAGAAACTCTACCTATTACCCTTTTCTAAGCCTAGCACTAACAATAAACACTTCCTCTATGAAAGGTACAGAAGTTTGTGGTTGTAAGAGTAAGGTTTGAGCCAAAGAAGTTTGGTTTTAGTCTGAGTAGGTATCTCTCTATAGACTCTAAATGGTTGGATTTCCATGAATATATGGGAGAGTTCATGAACTTTCTTTTATTTAATCATCCATCCCCTGAAAGTCATAAACTCCATAAAGGTGAAACAAAGAAAACAGCTTCTCTGTTTCCCCTAATTAAAATATCATCTTTGTAATAGCTGAAGATAAAGCCTTCAAGCTTCCACGTGATTTAAAATCTCTTCTATCAACAGTGTTGCAGAGAGCAAGAAAATTTATACACCCTTGGGGCAAGACAGTGAAAATATATTACTATGCTGTTCAGGTAGATGCAAATTGCTGCTGGTGATTTTTTATGTACAAGTTTAGCAATAAATGCATTGACTAATTGGTTACTAAATATCACTCACAGGGCATTCTGGATATCTCTTCCAGAACTGAAACTATAAGTCCTGTGTTCCACGGTAGAAACAATTTTATTTTATCAGTGACAATATCCAGTTAGTCTCTCAAAGTCATTTAAAATGATCGTATGGAGAAGTTGAAGGGCAAAATAGTTGCCTATGTAAATCCTCCAGATCTTGTATCTGGGGTTCCTAGCCTTTTCTGTTCCATAGACACCTTTGCCAGTCAGGTGAAAGCCGCGGACCCCTGACTAAGTCCACACTACACGGTATTTTTTAATAAATATATCACACCCGCACCAACAAGTCCCCACAAGAATAATGTTTTTTTTGAATTTCAATTCAAGCTCATGGACCCCTTGTTAAGAACCCCTGCCCTAAATTAAAGATCTTTCAGATTACCTCCAGTGCTCAGTATGGTTTGCATACATTTTCCAGATAACTGTCCTGAATAGTGGTAAGCCCTGAAGTTCTAATAGTGCCCTTTCAGTATTTCCACCCACAGCAGTCTCAAGCACTCAAGTCCATTTGTGTCTGGAAGCTGGCGTTCTCCCTGATTTTAACAGATGAAAAGACAGTTATGTCAGGAAAACCATTGACTCTATTCCTCCTAATTCAGTAATTAAAAGTACCTATTTCCCTGGGCTCATACTCCCATTTCATCCTCCTCTGCCCCAATAAACATACCCTATGGTATTTCTTTCCCTCAAAATTCGTCAGGCTTTCCTGGCAATTTCCAGGTGGTTTCCAATCCTGTGTCTAGTCATTTTCCAAGAAGAGCATGTTATATTGTCCCATGCCCAGTGGATTCAAACATGGGTACGAAGTCCACTTTCCTAGCAAAGATGGACAAGGACAAGGGCCACCTCAGGTCCCTGGCAAAGCGGCTGTTACTTTGAAGCCATTGCATCAACAGCGATAGGAGGCAGTCTGTGAGGTTTTTGTCAGCTGGGATCCAAGTGGCCATGACTGAGCACCAGAGACTGGCCTCTCTGGCAGCCTCTCTGGCAGCAGAGTGTATGGCTGCTCAGAATGATTTTAGGACAACAAGAGGTAGCATGGTGTTGGGGCTAAGAGCTCTGGTGCCAGACTGCTCGGTTCAGCTGCCTACCAGCTGTGTAATCTTTCTAGATATCCTTCATAACAGGCAATGGGTATACAAGTTTGAGGAGTACAATTACCTACCCCAGTAGGCCAGGTATGATACAACAGCCGATGTATTTCCTCCTTATTAACTCCTCTAATTCCATCCTAGAAAATTGTCTAAGAATGGGGAAATTCACCCATTCCTCTATGACTGACACTTTCTCTTTGCTCCCACTATCCAGATGACAGGGAATGAGCATTCATGAACAGATTTCACACTTACAGTGTTGAAATTCTGAACATGTCTAGTCCCTATTTACTTAGTTGAAGTGATTAACCCCATTGATCCCAAACTCTCACGATTTAAGCAAGCATCCTTTTGACTGGATCTTCCCTCCATGTTTAGCAACTTCCTCAATTTGTCACGAAGGAAAAACCATGACTCCATTTTAATTACAGAAGCACCATGCATCATTTCCTCTTGGCCCTCTCTTAGGCAGTTTCCTGAAAACTAAAACCACTTATTTTCTACTTTATAAACTTCATACATACTAATTTACATCAATAACCCATTTTACTGAACTCCTAAACCAGAGTCCCTATGAAGGATCCATGTCCTAGAGGCTAAGGGAACAAGGGTCAGGGAGAGTCTAACCCCTCTCTAACCAAATAAGAAATTTTTCCTTTCCCAATGTAACTAATTTATTAAACGGTCTGTACTTGATGGACTATAAGCAGGAAACACTCTCATTTTTCTCCTATCAGTATTTTTAAACATGCTCTATCATCTCTCCCTTCTCTTCCCCTAGATGACATCTTTCTCAGGTACCGTAACTTCCCTGCCACATTCAGTTATAAGAGCAAGTCTCATTGGGATAATTAAATATACTGAATAAAAATTTCAGTCCACTAGAAAACCTCATTTTCACACCCAAATTATCCCCCCTTCTCCCTCACCAAGCCTGACCTGTGGCTTGGAAGCCTTCAGAGGATAAAGAGGCATGTTTCTTCCTTCCTCCTGCCTTCCTGCTGCCACTTCTTCCAGGACCAAAGCAAGGTGAAGAAGAATGAAAGGAAAGGAAGTAAAAGCAATTACAATCAGCTCTCCCAGAAGCTGCTCTTAGAGTTCTCTCTTGACCCTTCAGGCTAGTCAGCTACACTCTTCAGGATGGCTGGCATCCAAGATCTACTTCTCTGAGGTCTCACAGGGACTGCCACACTGCAGAGCTCCGTGCTGTGGACATTGTACTCTTGAGACGCCTTCTGAGTCCTTCAACCCACAGTCCCTTGCTGGTGGAGCAGGGTAACCTTAAGATGGCTCAAGCTCAGCTTAACTTCTGCAACTTTTTTTGTCCTCCAGGCAACTCATACATCTTTGCCACTTCAATAGTTGAACCTGCAGTCTGCTCCACTCCTGCCCCTTTCCCACTTTTAGTGGAGGGCTGCTCCAGCCAGCTATATGTTACTAGAATTCTCCAGGTAAGAGGCAGACAGCAGCATCCAACTCCAGGAGACACGAGTCAAGTTCCCAAGGAAACTCTCACTACAATGTACCGTAGAGTCCCTCTCACGGAGTCACAATTTTTCCAATTGAGCACATATCCAATGGGAAGTGGAATGCCAATTTTGCCTTCCTTCAGACATGCCCACTTCCTGTGAGTGCTCTTCAGGGATCCCGATCCCTACTTAGTTTGGAAGAATGGGATGGGGAAAACAATGTTACTAACTCCCCATGAAGTCAGCTCCTGAGACAAAATTCCCTCTTTCAATGAACTTTGATATTCACTTTCCAGGCCTGAAAGGGCAGCAGTCAAAGCCACTTCTTAATAAGTACTGGAGGGGTTAGGTATCTGGCTGCTCCTTGGCACTCTCTGTAGAATCTGTGGACAACTCAGTGCAACTGTCCTCTGTTTGGGGCTTTTAGACTAAAATTATGAGACAATGGAAAATGTCCCATTTAACATCTGGTATATTTTATACCTGTTTTTCCTTAGTGATTCATCAGAATGCATTAGGAAACTCCAGGTCACCTGCAAAATATCAGTAAAGTGATACACAGTGAAAGAAAGAAACCTGAAGAGGCCATTTTGGTGTCAGACAGCAGGAGAAATTGCACAGCATTGAGTGTTAAGAATGGCCACCATTCAAATTTAACCAAAGGCAAGTTGTCTTGACTCAGAACTTCCCAGAAAGAGAAAATAAGAAATAAAATGGACTCAATTTGTTTTGGCAGCAAATAGATTTTAGTCTGTTTTCCTTCTTGTCCTACAGAATCATGTTGGGTTTTTGTTTTGTTTTGTTTTTTAAGCAAAGAAAAAATAAAATAGATAAAAGGAACAGGGCAGATCCCAGGTCAGTTTTTAAATAGATCCTCTTCTTTGTCCAAGAGCAGTGCTATGTTCACATCAGACATAAGAAGACTAGAATAAACACTAGACAATTGAAATTTTAATCAATCACCAATGCCCTTGAAGGCTACAGGGTACTGAGTAACAGCAAGCAAGGCTTTAAAAAGCAAGTCCAGTCAGAATGCAAACATCTCCTCCTCTAAGGGAGACAGACCAAGGAGAGATGATGGATTTGCTCTTGCCTTCGGAATGTTTTTTATTCTGTCACATACAAGGTAATAAGGTAGTGATCAAGGCTGCATCTAGCCTTAGGGTTTAAAATATACCCAAGCTCATGAGATAAAATAAGGAATTGCTTATCAACCATTATTTAGAAAATCAACCTCATATTTTAATTGTCTTATGTCTTGGACTTAGGGATTATACATTTATTATTTCCTACACCAGATATACTGACAACTCCCAGTACTACTGATAATTAAAAGAAATGATAAATTTCCTAAATTTATAGCATAATTATCACCTTTACCTTAGAAAATACCATTTTCCACCCACACATTACCTTTTTATCAAGCCATTTAGCTACAGATAATGATCCTTTATGAATCAAGCCCACAACCTGGAGATTTTCTACCTCATATTCCTTTGGACCCTTGCAAAAACAATATAGAATGCCTGCAGTGTAAAATTAGGCTTAAACTTAATTATCTTGCAGCCTATTTCCTGAGTTTAATTAACTTTTCTGAGTGGTTTCCACTGCAATGAGGACTAGGCCCATTTTGTATTATTTAGTGTCATAATTTCTCTTCCAAGGGCACCACAAACTCCCTCCAGTCCTAATTGCCATGGCAAATGTAGATATGAGAACTGAAAAACAGCTATAACAAAAATTAAGAATGTGCAGCTGTGCATACTAATGCAGGGATGGAACTCTATGAGAGTGCTATCTGGAATCCCTTCTAGCCTGTAAATGAGCTGACTTTAAATATTTAATTATCTTGTTAAGTAAATTCAGATTATGGATTCAAATCCTTATTATTACTAATCATCAGGCTGCTTCAGAAGTATAAATTGGACACAGACCTACAGCCTTTCATAAACTACAATATGACACACAGTTTACCATCTAAAGTGTCCTTGTCCATACTCATATACACAGCTGCTCTGAACTCTGAGAAGACGAGATGTGCAAGATATTCTCCCTCCAGAAAGTAGTGAATTAAGGGCCTGGCAAAGACAGGGCCAACCTCTCCTCTGTGAGATGTGGAGAGAACATGGACTTTGGGGTGCAACAGATTGAAATCAATCCAGGCTGGTCCATTATTAGCTGCTTAGTCATTGGCAAGTTACTAAATCTCTCCAAGCCCGAATTTCCATGCTTGTTCAATGCAGGTAAAGGCAAACGTCCCATTGGGGAGTTGTGATTATTAAATGAGATAACCAATGTGCCCCCTTACCTTCCTCTTCCCCCATGTAAAATATTTTAGGGAAGAAAACAGTTTCTTTTCAGGACTGTTGACTTTTAACCTGCCAATATGTTTTGTAAATGGCTGATGTGAAAAGGAAGACAGACTTGAAAGAAGAGGGGACCTTCTGTTGAGCCAGGTAAGAATAAAAAATCAAGACGAAAGGCTGTGAAGACCTAAATGTTTTTGTAACAAAAATAATTAAATAGGGAAACGGATGTGGCTCAAGAGGTTCGGCGTCCGTCTACCATATGGAGGGACCGGGGTTCGACCCCCAGCACCTCCCGGTAAAAAAAAAATGAATAAATAAATAAATAAAGGAAATTCTAAATAATAATAATAATAATAATTAAATAGAAAAGTGGAGGGAGGAAGGAAGAGTAATGAAATATAAAATATCCAGGATATTCTGATATAAAGTACAAGAAAGAGGGCCACAACAAGGATAATCCAGAAAGGAAATAGAAGCACTCCCAGCTCACCTTTAGGCTGCAGCTTCCCACATCTGAGGATGTCAGGGTTGAACTACCCAAACCTTATATGATTAAGGCAATCACATAGACCCAGGTCCTGCTATTTTTGTTACTGTTGTCATTACTGTCCTCATATCATCTCACAGACCAAGAAGAATTCCCCACCCCTCATTCATCTTTTACTTTTATGCAGAATTCTCAAATCTACCTTGTCCAGGGAAACAATCCTCAAGAATTAGTCCAATATCTGATTCCATTGTTTTTTAAAAAAATTTTAATACTCCTTGTTAGTAGAGTGCTTATATTTTCTCATATTTAGTCCATAACATCGGCCTTTATGATTCAAATACCAGTCCTTATTTTACATTAAAATTAAAAATACTTAGCCTTGAGATTATACTGAGCCAGGGAGGTCCTCTGTACCTGAATATTCTCCTGCCAGCTTCTCTTCCCCTGCCTACCCCACACTCCACTGCCCAGGCCCTAAATCATCCCCACACACCCTGCTCTTGTACCTGCTAACAACATCATCCACTGTCTAAATGCAGCTCGCAGCTGTTTATTTACAATTAGATCTGCCAGCTGGAAAGCAAACATTCTACATTACTGAATCAATCAATGTTACAGGGAAAGAAAAAAAAAATCAGGTACAGCATGAAATGGAGGACATGAACATTACATTACATTGCAGCTGTCCTTGTCCAATGCCATTAGATGTTCTCAGCACTAAGAATTAATATAACTACAGTCTCTGATCAACTGTCATCTAGTTGCAGCTTTGACATCTAAGAAATACAATCCACTAGAGGTAAAGATTTGGGCTCTAGAAGCCCAGAGCCTTCATCTGATGATATGAACAATTCCTTCCTAAGGGGCAGTTCTCTATAATGGAGTCAGGGCTTCCATCCCCACTGCTTTGATGAATTTCATTTCCTCTTTTATATCAAGTAGTATGTACAACTCAATCACACTTACTGATATTGGGCCTTCAAAATAATATCACGTAACCGTATGGATTATTTGGGAGTATTCCCTCATTTAGGGAAACCCCAAATAATGATAAGTAACTCCTCCTCATCAGAAAGTGGCCCCTTACAAGTAGCCCTCCAATTTTTATCGATTTATGTATTTACTGATATTCATGACATTGATTTGAGTTTAACTGCCAAGTCACATAGTGAAAGTTAAAACACATTTGCCTATTTTGTTCCTCAAAATTAGTAAAGCAAAAGAAAGTAACAATTTAGTAGAAATGCAGCAGCAGAGGTTAAAAGTGTGGATTGGGCTTAAAAACTAATGTTCAACTTGATGAGGCTTTTTCTTTAACTATGGGGTTCTTGTTTGGTTTTTGTTATTCTAATTTTTTAGAGTAATCAATGGGAGTCATGTTCGGAAAGGAAAGGGTACTAATTATAAAATTGTAGGGTCATTAAACATGAGATTCCAGTATATGACCCAATATTTTTAACCCACAAAAATCCCTTATGAATGCAATCATAAGTGTCAACTCCCCTAAAATTCACTCAATTTGATTGAGCAGCGTTTCAAGTAAAGGTTACTAAATGATCCTCTCTGGCCCTGTTGTGCTATGAATTTGAAGGTCTCGCTTCTCTGTGTGCTAGCTTCTAATGGGAAACTCTGTTGCATTGGTATAAATGCAGAAACATCTGCTGCAGCCACTAACAGCTTACTGGAAATATTCAGCCAAGACCCCCTCTGCCCTCATTAGAAAATATGCTGACGGTCAACAGAAATACAATAAAACTTGGAGAGCTTTAGGAAGCAGGAAAGTAGTGGAGTAGTGAAGGGCATTGGGATAGTAAATAAAACACTCTCAGTCAAGTAGTGGAATTGGCCTTTAGTGGATCCAGAGTCTTCATTAAGAGCTTCCCATTTTCTATAGCAAGGCTTTGTTTTCAAGGAACAGACTCCACCATTTTCACCTAACCACCCCAACTCCAAGGGTGGTCATCTAATTTTTTTTCATTAGAGAAGTTGCAGATTTACAGAAAAATCATGCAGAAAATACAGAGTTCCTATATACCACCCCCCATTATTAACACCTTTCATTAGGGTGGTATATTTGTTAAAATTGATGAAAGAATATTATTATAATTGTACCATTAACTATAGTCCATGGCTTATATTAGGGTTCACTATTTGTGTTGTACAGTCCTATGGGAATTTTTTGCTCTAGTAGCATAAATACAACCTAATTTTTTTTTAAATTAGGTTCACAGTGTTGTGCCACCACCACCAACATTCACTACCAAAAGTTTTCTATCACCCCAAACAGAAATTCTGTACAATTTAACCATTAACTCTCCATTCGCTACTCTCACCTTGGCACCTGGTAACCTATCTTTCTCTCCTCCACCCTTGGCCCCTGGCAACCTGTCTTCTAGTTTGAGACTATGAATTTGTTTATTCTGTTTATTTCATACAATATTGTATTGTAAAATCATACATTATTTGCCCTTTTGTGTTTGGCTCATTTCACTCAACATGAGAACTTCAAAATTCATCCATGTTAGCACATGTATTAGAAATTATTTTCTTTTTAAAACTGAGTGATATCCCATTGTATGTATATACCACTTTTTATTTATCCATTCATCAGTTGATGGACACTTGGGTTGCTTCCATCTTTTGGCAATTGTGAATGATGCTGCTATGAACATCAGTGAGTGCATAGGAGAGGACATGGTTTAAAAGCATAAGCCAACAATGGGAGACAGCCAAGGTGGCAAAGTCCACAGCAAGCTTACAGAAGGGTCAGATGGCAGGGGAGGCAATCAGCCCACTGTGAGACCGACCACTCTGGGTGCGAAGGATTAAGGTCACAAACTTAAATGAGATCAATAAAAAGGGAAAGGGTGGCACCAGTTGTGAGTAGAATAGATGGGTCTCAGCATGCAAAGAGTAGAGCAGTCATTTGCTTCTTTGTTCAGGGGACCAATAATGAACACTGTGTTGTAAGGTGAGACCTTTTTCTTTCTCATCATAACTCCCCACGTATGAAAAAATTCAAGAATGTATGACCTACTCAAGGTCACAATGTCATTACGGCTTCTTTCATTCTCTTTTTCTTTTATCTGGTTCCTGGAAGAATCTTTCTTTTCTTCCCCACCTTACTTACTCATTGCCATGCTTCATGACATCTAAGTAACATTATATTGGTTTGGATTATTTGGTTAAATGCAACAGAAATGGGTTCTGGCTAACTTTATCAAAAATGAAAAATAATTTATGTAAGGAAATAAGGTAGTATACCAAGAGGAGCAAACAGGTTTTAGGAAGGATGAAAGCCAAGATGATGCTCGGGAAATACTGGACCTTCTCTTCCAAGTCATCAAAAGGATAAGTCAAATCCAGCTATTTTCAGTCTTATGTCATTCTGCTCAGGGGTCAAATTTCTAGGTTGGGTTATGTGCCTACCCTTGGACAGAGGAGGACTTGGCACCCTGATTGAGATCCCCACAAAGACCACATGGAACAGGGCCGGGAAGGTCCTCAGTGCTGATACCAGCAAAAGGGAGACCGCAAGCTGGGCAGGCGTTACCAATAGCCATCCACCACAGTGTACACGGGAGGCTGTGAGGCAATGGGATGATGCTCAAAGAAGGTCCATATCAGGCTTATCTCTTAGAAGAACAAGTTCATGCAACTGTTCATTTTATGGCTGAATACATCCTCCTCCTCCACCTGCATTTGGTGCATTTTATTCTTTCTTTTAACATAGAAATTTCTCATTTCAGTATCTAACTTCCACTGGAACATGCCACTGGATTTAATTCTACCACTTTTACCCCTTAATTCTCATGAATTCTGTTTATCATAAGGAAAGAACAAGATAAAGTCACAGAAAAAGGCATTCTTCAGCTACATCAGCACTTTGCAAAAGAACTTTCTGTGGTGATGGAAATGTTTTGTATCTGGACTGTCCAATATGGTAGCCACTAGCCACATGTGGTTATTAAGCACTTGAAATGTGGCTTGTGCAACTGAAGAACTGAATTGTATTTAACTTAAATTAATGTAAATATAAATTTAAATAGCCATATTTGGTTATGACTATCTATTGGACAGTGCAGAATAAATATATAATCTCCAAGAAAATCCTTGTCCTGCTTATTTAGAATCTGTATTATTTTTGTATGTTACTGCACTCATGGATTCCATCAATGTGGAGGGTTAAAAGCTAAATCAATAAATATTTTCTGAAAAGTTTATCAGCAGCTCCGTATCCATTGTGCAAATGTGGCTAATAAATCACTTTATGGCTAAATGACTTGCATCAGGTCGCCCAAAATACAAACCATCCCCAGGCAAATAAGCAAAGCTCCAGGAGGTCCTAAATTCTAACTCTGGCACTTCCTAGATATGTGACCTTGGAAAACCTGGTTTTCACTTTCATTTCTTGAATAGAAAGGGACTAAACTACATTCTCTCAAGTCTCTTCCCAACTCTAAAAACTAGATTTTGAGATTCACTAAAATTTTTGTTTTAGGAGAAACACATTCAACTTATTCTCAGATAAAGCTGCAAATAATTGTTGCCTAGAAAAGCCTAACCTTTCAGTGAAGCTTTGTCAATGCCAGAAATGTTACTGCAGTAGAGGAGGATGAACACCAGGTGGCAGCATCACATCATTAAAAACACTCGGGCCTTGAAACCAGAGAATGTTTATTGAAAAAATGTCTTGCCACAGTGTCAAATTCATCTAGATGCCTTCTAGATCTTTGCTTAGCTGATTGATTTCTTTAGAAGTAATCTTCAATCCCTTATTATTAGTTGAAATCTATCATTATGTGGACTTGTGGCTTAAGCCATTCACCCTGAAATGGCTCTTACATTTTTAGAATGTTCAGAGCTACCAATGCTTTGGGGAGCTAAACAGTATAAAATTTCAAAAGGAGAATATTTGAAATGATTTTTTAAGTAGCATCCTAGATGATTATTAACTGTTTGGGGTCATAGGCTCCTCGATTTCTGAAAACTGCATTTTTTTTAAGAGAAATCCTGGATGGTAAAAATTATGCCTTTGGACTTGGGAATCCAATGTTTGGAGGAGGGCCACCAAGACCAGTGAGCAGGCTTTGTTTTGGGCTGTTGACCCTGAGGGCTCAGGGCCAAAATAACAAATCTGACCCATCTGCATTCCTATAGGCACAGGAGCAAATTCCTGGCAGTTTTAGAGCAACCATTTTTATCTCTGATTTCAGCAGTCATGAGTTTGGAAATAAGCAAGCCAATACTCAAATCACCCTAACAAAGCTTAGCATTTAAATTGTAAAGAAAAAACATCTCTCTCTCTCTTTCTTTCTTTCTTTTTCTCCCTTTTCCTTTGATGAGACAAGAAGCTGATATATTGAATCATTCAGTCCCTTAGGGACACCTGGCAGCCCTACAAGATTCTTGAAAATCCGGAGGAAGCTATGAACATTCCCACCACACAGGCACACAAGGGCACATGCACTGAAACAAAGGGAACACATTTGTGGAGACCTTGGGGATCAGGGCCCCTTCCGTGGCCTCCAAGGTGAAGAACCCTTGGTGCTTTTCATTTTTGTTGCCTGTGAGAGCTGTGCACACAGGACAAGAAGAGTGTAAGAATACCTAGAGCCAAGCAAAATGTGAGCTACGAAATTTCTCCTGCATCCCAAATATCTACAGGTTTGTTTCTTTGTTTGTGGTTTTATTTTGTATTGCTTTGTTTTCTCCTCACCAGGCCTGTGGGGAATCAATCGAGTCTGAGAGCCATAGCAGGAAACCAGATCCAGAGAAGAAAGGAAGAAAGCCAAGGCAGGGTGCCAGGCTCTTGGAGACTGTTGGTGGTTGAATAAATTGGGGCAAACATTCTGCAGGGCAGTTTGGCAATCTAGCAAGAGCCTTAAAATTCTGCACAAGCCTTACCCTGGCACTCCTAGAGATTTATCCTAAGGAAATAATCACTAATGTGCCAGTGATGTCACCAAAAGGATATTCATAACAGAATGGTTTTTAATACTGAAAAATTAGAAATAAACTAAATGTCTCACAGTGTTGGAAATACTATCAATTACAGTACCTCCATTAAATAAAATAGTATTCAGCCATTAATACTGGCTTTGTAAAGATTATTGATAGTATTGAAATATGTTTGATATATGAAGTAGGTATAGCAGATTCCAAGAGTCTGTGCTGTCTGACTCTATTTTGATATCTATTCTGATCTATATCATAGAATGATATATTCCAACTGATTAAGAGTTATGGAATTATGGGATTATAGTTGATTTTATATTTTTTCTCTTTCTTTGCTTCTTTTTTCCTCAACTGTATTTTTCTACAGTAAACATATAAGCTTGTGTAATAAAGAAAATTTAATAAGTAGGTTCCAGACATGGGTAAAATCTGAAGATCCTTACTCCTTAAGGTTCGTGGTAAGAAAATAGGAAATTTGGAAAGCCAGAGAGGTAAGCACCTATCAATCAGGAACATCAACAAGGAGATTTAAACCAAGACACACCTCTCCCAGGACAGTAAAGTTTCCAGGAAGGGCCAGCCTCAGCGGAGAAATGGCAGGTCCCACGATGGGGTGACTAGGTCAGGCCAGGGACCCGAGGTGCTGTATGTAAACAGTTGAGGTGAGGGCATGGCTGATGCTGACATCGATATCCACCCAAACCCACCCCACCTCCCTACTGTCTCCTACTAAAGTGAATTTTTTTTTTTTTTTTTGAGGTACCAGGGCTGGGAGTTGAAACTGGGACCTCACGTGTGGGAAGCCAGTGCTCAACAACTGAGCCACATCAGCTCCCCCAAGTTGGTTTTTTCGTTTGTTTGCTTGTTTGTTTTTTTGTTTTTAGGACGTACCCAGAACCAAACCCGAGACCGCCCATGTGGGAAGCAGGCTCTCAACCGCTTGAGCCACATCTGCTCCCCTAAAGTGATTCTTGATATATAAAACTCATATAAAGTTGATAATGAAATAAATCAAAGTGTCTACAGCTTTATGAAAAGTGGCTTCCAAAGTCTGTGGCCTGGGGAAAAGAAAATTTCTATTTTCTCATGCACATCCCTGCCCTAGCCCAGAGGAAATGTCCACATGTGTTGAGGAGACAACTAAGCCCTTTCCTAGACATGAAAGATTAATAGCAGGCTCCAGCTTTTCTATTAATTGCACTTTTTATAAAGGGACTTTATTTCACGTAAGAGCATTTAAACCTGCTCCTTTGTAAGTCTGAGCACATTGAACTCAGACACATTAAAATTTCAGAAAAGATTCCTTGGATTTGCAGACCTCAATTGGTTTTTCTTCCATAAGCTGCATTTCCAGTCTTGTCTGCCTTCCAACCACGGGCTAAAGTGCTACAATACTCCTCAGGACACAAAGCACAGAACTCTACAGAGACTAACCACAATTCCATCAATTAAACACTCTAAAGAAAAAAAAAACTTTTAATCAAGAACTTCTTATTTGCATTACTTAAAGTCTATCCCTTTTGGCAATATTAGCTGTGTGTAACCAAAAACTCAGTGTTTAAGATATGCATATTTATTATTCTCTAATCTGACAATTTCTATTCAGAATTCCCATTTTGCCAAGGTGGAAGAAACTCAATTTCAGTTCATTTGGAATTCCATCCTTTTCATTGCATGTATCTAGGTTTGGGGAGTTTATATCAAGCCAAGGCATTGAGAAGTGCGCCCCCTGATCCTGGTGACATCATCCATGCAGGTAGCCCCCAGGCTGCACCCAGATGCCTCAAAGTCTGGGACAATCAATGCATCCATGTATGGAGACACACCACCTGGAAACCCTAATAAAGTGAGGCAAAATCTGGGGAACCTGGAAGTTTGCCAAATTTGTGTATTTTTTTTTTCCTCAAACCAAACATTAAGTCTGCTGAATTCAGTGAGTAGGAGAGTCTCTGCTCTAGAGGGGAAAAATTGTTCCCACCAATTCTACAACCAGTTTCTATCATTTTCTTTACCCAAGTATTTTGCCTCGATCTTTTTGAACCAAAAAGCTATTTATAACTCATCTTTATTCAACTCTCTTGATTTTTTTTAACTTTCCAGTGATTCTAAATTGCACACTCTGGAGTGTAATTAATTTTGACTTAGCATGTACTTATCTGGTTTTAAGTCATGTTGGAATATATGCTATCTTCCCAAATGAATGTCTTATTCCTAGGTTAACACTATTCTCTTTACAGGACTTTTTTGTGCCTCTGCTCTCCTGTCAGTCCATGCTGTAAAGGCACTCAGTAAGTGTAGACCAGCCTGGATTTTCCTTGTGATGATGGCACCAGTGGCGCACTCCATCAAGAATATGGGCTCTGGATGCTGAGTGCCAGGTCTAAATACCAGCTCTGCCAAGGCAAGCAGGGTGACCTTGAGAAAATTATTGTGTTTTCTGTGCCTTAGTTTCTCATCTGTAGAATAGGAATAATAAATCAGCTCATAAAGAAGACTATTCTAAAGTGAATGATGTTTTCTCACACTACTCTCTAGGAGTATGACACATGAAGATTGCATTTTTCACCAAGGACTGGCATCAAATGACTTGTGACTAGACCAGCAAAATTCTGTAGGTCCAAATATAGGGCAAATGTAAATCTTTGTAATTAGTCAAAATAATAAAAAGCCCCAAATTCTATGTTACTATACAGCCAAATCTCTATTTCCATATGTAAGTAAGACTTCTTTCAGGAAGCCTTCAGCTTAAGAAATCTTATCACCAATACCCACCCTTACTAGAGGGCAATGTCCATATATGCTTTCCCCAAGAGAGTCTAAATATAAAAAGACCCCATGTCAAGGAAAAGGCAAATGACTGTGCATGTCCTCCTTTTACAGCACATCTCTAGAGGTCAATCCTCAAATATTTTATGTAGATTTCACCAGGCATATGAGGAGGGCTCTTGAGGGTGAGACCCTAAGGAATTAGAATTTGCAAGATATAATCCTTTGATATCCTGGATATTGACATCTTTCAAGTTTGCAAGATACAGTGCTGGGTGTTTTTTTTACTTCTGAAATCTTCTGTGATATGATAAAGTCACCAGTCAGAGCCAAGCAAGTGCTCCCAACCAAGTAACTATGAGTGTGATGATTCAAAAATCCTTCCAAAGATAACCCTCCCTACTGTGCAGATGCCTTCTTAGCCGTGGGCATTTCATTCATCATCCTTAGCTTTTGCTGGAAGCAACTTAACTGTTCACCTCTCTCTTAAGATCAAATCCACTATGCCCAAGACAAATTGCTTCTTTCTTAGAGTTAAAAAAAAAAAATTATTTACTTTTAAGTCCTAATGAAGATATATTACTTCAAAAGCCACAGAACAGAGGTCCGAGATACAGCTTTTGAGTGAATCCCAAGAAAGAAAGGTCAGTAAGGTTGTAGGCATAAGAGGTTTCTACTGCATTAAATCAATCTTTAAAATGTTCCTCAAAGCTCTCCACCTTTTGTGCTAACCAGCAGCCTCCGCCAGTCAAGGAAGGGTCATCCACTGGAAATGACTTGCATCTCTGATGCAGCAACAGAACAACGATGTGAGTTTTTTCCTCTTAACTCTACACTCCTTTCACACAATGTGGCCAGAGTGGAAGACTAAAATGGCAACAAGACATGCTTCCCACAAAAGATGCCATAACAATTCTCCTTTATTCAAGTCCTGAAAGGCAAGTGACTGAGTATTCTACTAGACAAGGAAATACCCAGAGACACAACAAGGCTCATAATTCCACTCAGTCAAGTACAAGCAAAGACACTGCTTTGAAGAACTGATTCCAGCTCTCTCTTTTCTCCCAAAACTCAAAGTGGTGTACATTCCAATTAGAGATCTTCATGGCGTTTTATGGGAAAGTGAGGGGAAATGAGACATGGAAATCCTGAGTGATCCTGAGTGCCCAATTCCTAGAAGACCACAGGAACACAATGTTTTCTTTTTAAGAAAACCAGGAAAATACAATATGGAAAAGCAAAATACTTTCTTCTTCTCCTTCTTCTCCTTTTTTTTTTTTTAGCTATGGGGGCCAGGGATTGAACCCAGGACCTTATATGTGGGAAGCCAGTGTTCAACCACTGAGCTACACCAGCTCCTCAACCATTTTCTTTTTTTTTTTAATATACTTTTTTTAGTTTTATTTTTTAAAGATACTTAGGTTACATAAATGTTACATTAAAAATATAGGGGATTCCCATATGCCCCACTCCCTACCCCTCCCACACTTTCCCACATTAACAACATCCTTCATTAGTGTAGTACATTTGTTACAATTGATGAACACATATTGGAACATTGCCACTAAGTATGGATTATAGTTTACATTATAGTTTAATCTCTCTTCCACACAATTTTGTAAGTTATGACAAGATATATAATGGCCTTTAACTGTCATTGTGTCATTCAGGACAATTCCAATGTCCTGAAAATGCCCCCATATTGCACCTATTTTTCCCTCTTCCTCCCCTCAGAATCTCTAGTGGCCACTGCCCCCACATCAAAGATAAAAGTTCTTCCACTGTTAGAATAACAGTAAGTCTATAGTAGAATAACAGTAAGTCTACTCTAGTCCATCATTTATTCCCCAATCCTGAGGATTCTGGGATGATGATGCCCACTCCACCTCTAATTGAGAGGGGCCTTAGATCCCATGGGGCAGATGAATGGGACTATTTTGTTTGCAGTTGTAGACTCTCTCTGATCCTTGGGATGGTTGCTGTCCATCATCATTTCCTTGTTTGTCCTCAACCATCTTTTTAAGGCCATACTGTCTTCAGGATATTCCAGGTCACACTAATCTCCCCTGATTTGGGGAGGCACAGATTCAAGTTTCAAACAAGTCTCCATGGAGCCCCTTTAGACAGCCCTGGGAGAGTGAGAGGAGCCAGAGGGAACCCTGTCTTTCCACACAGACTTCAATTCAATATGTTCTATGTTTATCTACTTTGATTTTGGATTTCCTCTGAAGAAAGGTTTTAAAATATGTGTGTGTGTGTATGTGTGTATTACAATATAGGCTAAACCTACTCTTTCAAAATGAAGAAATGGAAGCAAAGAGAGGTCAAGTAATCAGAGAGAAACACCAGTGAAAGAATCAGAATGTAAAGCAAGCAGCCAGTGTGCCTCAGGAATAAAAAGGAAAAGGAGGTGAACTTGGAGCATCCTAGGACCCAGGAGGATGGGTGCCTGAAAGAGGAGACTCCTCCTAAGCATATAATAAAAATTCAGGGTGGACTTTGTTGCATGACTTAATATTAGCCACCTCTTGCTTTGAACATCATTTTCTTTATTAGTGGATTAACAAATGCTGCATGATTGTAGACATGCATCCTCCTACAAATTAACCTGAGTGATTCTTTTTCTTTCCATCTCTTTCTTTTCTAAACTCCTCTTCCTTTCCAATACTGCCTCTTCAAATCCGAGCCCTTCCAACAAGTTTTATTCTGAATAAGTAAAATCAATATGGTCCCATACAATTACATGTAAATTGTGTTATCCAAAAGCATCAATTCAATTTTGCACTTGTTGCCTACCTTGTTTTGTGAAAAGCTCAGGAAAGAATACTTAAAATAATACAAAAAATAACTTACAGGCTGTTAGCTGCCTTCATATACAGATTCAATGGAACCAGATGATATGAGGAATTGTATAGCTGGAAGGATCCTTATGAGACCATTCAAACCACCACCACCCTTCAGAGGGCAAAATCCTTAGACTCTGACAGTAAGAAACAATTTGAAAAGCATCCAGAGATAAGGTTTCACACACATTTTAAATCAAATCCATTTCTACTTTCCTGTTCTCATATTCTTGTTTTCTATTTCTATTTGCAATCTTTTGACCTTTCTCTACCGTCCCTCCTCTTGGTTCTATATATCCCCTCTCAACCTGAAATACCAGATTGTCCACTGGCTTTCAATAAGGGTCTGAATATGAAAAACAATATTTTTCTACGTTCCCACATACTATATTCTTAACTGGAAATCTGAGCTGCCTTTTGCACAAACTATCCAAAAGCCTGCTAGCAAAGAAATATTACTATTAATATTTTAGTATACTATATACCCTCTCAGTCTTTTTTTCATGTTGCAATGAGAGAGGGAGAGAGAGAGAGAAAGAGAAAGAGAGAGCTATGAATGATAGATTTGGAATCTTATTGCTTATGTTTTTTGTAAACTTTTTTTATTCAACAAGATCCTTGGGACATCTTTCTATATCATTAAAACAGATTCCATCATATGAATACAATAACTCACTTATATCCAGGATTAATTTTGCCTTTCAAAAAAGTTGTTCATCCTTGATCTAGTATGGAGTGTTGATTATGTCAATAGCTTCCTAACTGCCCTTCTTGTCTCTTTTGCCTCTTCAACCCATTGTCCACAGGGTTGCTAATCTTATGTCTCTAAAATACAGAGATCATGCTACTCCCCTTTTTACAATCTTCTATTGCTCTTCAGGTTAAAATACAAACACTTTTCCAGGGCATCCAAGACCCTCCAAAACCTGGCTCTAGCCTCAATTTCTGGCTTCATTCCAGTCTCCCCAACCCCTGATATACTGGACTTCTCACCATTATCTGCTCACTTCATGGGAATTCAAGCCTTAGTGCTGCTCTTATTGCTTTTTCCACTACTTGGAATGTCCTTTCCCACCTTGTCCTAGCTGGGCCCAGCCCAATTCTATGAACAAATAAATTGGTTGTTGATCTAAGCCACAAGTTAGGGGAAAGTTCATTATGCAGCAAAAGAGAACTGAGATAGACAACCACAACCTATTTCATGAGTTACCAAACAAATCAACCCAGCAAAAGAAATGGGCTAATATAGTTGGGGTTTTACTATCAAGCCTCCATCTTCCGATTTCTACAGCACTGCCCTACCCAATTTATTTCTAACCAAGACAACAGTAATAGATTCATGTCCATGTCCCCAATCACATCCCACACCAACCCAACCTCCACATTACCACCAAAGTAACTAGGACTCTAATTAAAATTCTCCCTCACACTCCCCTCAAACACATTTCTGCCTATGAGACAAAATCCTGAGCCTAGCATTTATAACTTTTCATAATGAGGTCCTGCTTGAAGTAGGAAAGTGGGAGCAATCACCCATTGGGCCCCCATACACCAAGGGTCAAGATGTACTCCCATGGGTTAATGTTTCCAAGCTGGACATACGCAACGGGCTCAAAAGTCTCTGAGCATCTGTAGCACTGAGAGAACTCCTAGGGCATTAAGTGCAGCACTTGAAGCAAGACAGGGTCAACTAGAAATGAGTGGACATCTACACAGAGCACTCTAATTCAGCTACAGCAGAAAGCAGTGGGCAGGCCAAGCATATGTGAATCAGTGTGCCCACTGTATCTGCCGTTACACGTCGGAGGTCACAGCCAAAGACCCATTTCTTTAGAGAGCCTCAGGACGTCTCAAGTAAAAGGTCTCCTGGAAACTGTCCAGATCTCTGGAGCTCCTGAGGTGGGTGTGCAAACCCTGGATTGACATGAATTACTAGAAACTCTCTTATCAGACAATTTTATCTCAGTTAAATGTATTTGTATTCTTTCCAGGACAAACTCACCACATAATAACCAGAAACATCTCCTTTACAGCCACCTGATACATGATCTTCAGTTACTACTCTAAAACTATTTTCCCTGAGAGGTAGGATTATGTCTGCCTCATTCAGGGTCAATCTAGCATGTCCCTGGTACATTATAGGCATTCAATAAATATTTGGTAAGTGAATTAATTATTTTTTAAAAGAACAAACAAACCAAAGTGATCAAAATTAACATTATAAGTAATGAGACAAATTAACATCATGTGTCTCTCTTTTTTTTTTTTGATCCATTTTATTTATTTATTTATCCCCCCCCTGCCTTGCTGCCCGTGCTAGCCGGGTCCACCCAATGGGCGTTCCTCTGTGTCCGCCTGTCTCCCCCTGCCGCACCATCTCGCTGCACCAGCCCACCACGCTGCGCAGGCTGGCTTGCCTTCACCAGGAGGCCCCAAGAATCTAACC
>JAQZBX010027520.1:0-28343 GCA_029593785.1 Cabassous unicinctus | reverse complement strand
TACAGCTTTGCATATTTAACTCAATCTGCCTGCAGGTATTTACCCAAGTGCAGCAAGAAGTGTTTGCTACAGTGCATACTCTTCCTTCTTCTGTTAAAAGTTAGTCTAAGGGGAGGGGATGTGGCTTAAGCAGTTGAGCACCTGCTTCCCACATGGGAGGTCTAAGGTTTGGTTCTCGGAGCATCCTAAAAACCAAAAACAAACAAGAAACAAAACAAATGAAAAGGAAAAAAAAAACAAAACCTCAGGGGAACCAATGTGGCTTAGTGTTTGAGTACTGGCTTCCCACATGAGAGGTCCCAGGTTTAATTCCCTGTCCCCAGTACCTAAAAAAATAAAAAATAAAAATTGTCTAAGGTTATCCAATTGTCCATGACAACAACATTTGCCAAAGAGTTGATAGAGGCTCAAATGGCCTCAAATGCAGTAGCAGCAGAGTTGGCATTTAAATTGCATAAAGCTGTTTCATGGTAAGCAAACCACCCCAAGGAGCTAATAGTCTTATTGCTAATCCTAATCCAGCTACGATTATGCCTAGTGCCTGTTCATGCTGGAAATGGTTAGTAGATTGGTATATTGAAATATCCAGCTTCAAATACCCTAGAGTGCACTTTTATCCAAACATTATTTACACATTGGAACATTCTGACCTGAATGTCAAAGATGCTTCCTCAAAACCTTTAAAAGGTAAATGATTCATGGGGTTTCCACAGATATTCAATGCTCATGACCATGGAGACAGTTAAGTTTTCTATGACCAGAGTAAGGTTATATATAGTTACTTTATGATAGGCAAATTTCCCCTGTGGGGCTGCAAATCCTAAGGTAGCAAATATACTAGCAGAAATTAAGGCTAATGCATGTTTTTTTCAGGGCTTGGGAGACTAGGAGAGGAGTAGAAGGAATTAGAGCCTAGATATCTGTAGTGGCAATGTCTATGCTATATTCTCTGGTTATCCAAACACAGAAAAATATGTGCACTAGTGGGGCACAAACTTGGGCCCATTTTGATTCCATGTTGCCATGTGTCTGGTTTTTAGTGTCCGGATGTCCTTAGGGTTTTCAAGAGCATTGCTGCTTGAGGCCCTGCGCACTGTGGCAGCCTGCAAAATCTGGTGGAAACTTAAATAAGAGCAATCTCCAGAATGACTTCTCAACTCCATTTGCAATTTCTTAGCCATAGAAACTGTATTTTATTTTAACACTTCCCCATTCTGATCAAGATCCTTCTCCAAAAGCATCACTGAACAAAATTTGATATTAATCCCTCAGTGCCAGAGAGGCTTATCCCTGGGATTCATGGTCCACATAGGGGAAAAGGTGATGAGTTTATTTGCAGAGTTTGGCTTAGAGAGAGAGAGACCACAATTGAGCGACAAGGAGGTTTTTCTTCAGGGAGTGACTCTTAGGCATTAATTATAATTAAGCTTAGTTTCATCTTACAGAAATAAGTTTCATAAGTACAAACTTCAGGGTTGAGGGCTTGGCTTATCAGCATAGTTCCTTTTGTGAGGAGAGTTCATAAATCCCAGAGTTTATTTTCATAGGTCTCCCTGTTATAAGTTTGAATGGGGATAATTTGTTTTCCAAAAAGAAGTAAATCTTAGATTTAGACCTTGCAAATTTCCTTGTTTATAGTTTCAGTACATTGGGAGCCCCCTATCCCAGGTAGGGAGGTTTAATAGTTCCATGCTTTCCATCCCCAGTCCTGACCTTGCAAATACTTTTTCATTTTATACCCAAAACACTCGGAAATGCATTAGGGTGTTACATCAACTTGTATAGAATGCCAAGATCTTATTCCCTATTCTAAGTTACATATCAAATAAAGCTGAGTTAGGTTGTCTAAGTAAACTGACCAGACAAGTTAAATCAGATAGTGTGCAATAAATCTCTCCTCCTTTGGTCACAGAAATTAAAGTCCTAAAATGCAGACAATATCATCCTTTACCCTGTATTCTGATTCACCTTAGTTCTAACCAGATCATCCCCACTTGAACTCTGCTTCCTTTTTTCAGCGTCTTCAAAAATTGCTGCATGTAGTAATGCTGCTCC
Organism: Cabassous unicinctus; assembly: GCA_029593785.1. NCBI lineage: Eukaryota > Metazoa > Chordata > Mammalia > Cingulata > Chlamyphoridae > Cabassous > Cabassous unicinctus. Next base: position 26,288 of record JAQZBX010027520.1, on the reverse strand, counting down.
TTCCATACCCCCAGAGCTGGAAAACTCCAACTCTGAGCCTCGGCTGTCACACAGACACCCAAAGTTGTTGGAAGCTACCAGGTCACATTCACGAGGAAATTACCTCAAAATTTAGAATTAAGGAAGCGGATGTGGCTCAAGTGATTGGGCTCCTGCCTACCACACGGTAGGTCCGTGTTTTGGTTCCCAGTGCCTCCTAAAGAAGACAGCAAGCTGGCGCGACGGGCAGGCGCAGCAAGTTGACACAACAAGAGACACAAGAGGAAAAGCATAACGAGATACATAACAAAGCAGGAAATGGAGGTGGCTTAAGTGATCAGGTGCCTCCCTTCCATATACATGGTCCCAGGTTCGGTTCCCAGTGACTCCAAAAGGAACAAAGAAGATGAACAGACACAGCAAGTGCAAACAACGAGGGGGTAGGAAAAGATAAATAAATAAAATAAATCTTTAAAAAAAATTTTAGAATTAACAACCAAAACCCAGGAACAAATGTTACTGCTTTAAGAGCTTACAATCTAGGTCCTAATTCCCTTATTTGCATTTTCCAAATGAAGCCATTTCCAGAAATAAAAACATTTGACAATTAATTTATATTGAGGCCATTAACCACAGACCACAGCAGAAGTTTTGTTCTCTCTCACCTTTACACTTTTATCCAGGTTGTTAATTAACAGGTAGAACATAATTTGCATATCAGACTTGCTTCTCTTTTAAAGTCCCTCCTTGTTGAAGATGAAGCTACCTGTAGCTGACTGCTTGTACTTATAGAGAAGCATCAGAGCAAAATAATGTCCCTGATAAGATTTGGTTGTTCTTGTGACAGGTAGCATTTTCTAAGAATAACTTAAAATTATAGCTATTAGTGTTGTACTGTTGTTTAATATCATGCAGATTAGGATCAGGACATCATCAACAGTGAGAACATTGCCAAATCTCTAATAATTCTATATAATTTCTAAATATTCATATGAATAACATTTTACCCAAACAAATTCAACCTACAGGAGGTTAGAAAATCCCTTTTGAATTGACAACACTTCTCATGCAACCTGTAACATATCAAATGAATTTAATTCTTTCTGGTGCTTCCTATTTTACAAGGTGAAACAGCAAATCCCCTGTGATTTTCCTGAGCCCACTCGAAAATATTTTAAAATAATATTCTTTAGGGTTTGGCCTTGAGAAGACAGAATGTCAAAAGTTGTCAGGTTTGAATATATGTTTAGCAGAAGAGTGGGTGAAACAACATTTGATTCCTTATTTAACCAAGGTTAGGGAAGAGACTGAGTTCTTTTAAAAGTGAGCAGACTTTTCTAAAACAATAAATGATGATAAGGTCAATATAAACATCAACAAGATTATTATTCTAAAAGGACATAGAATTTTTGGCAGATTGGGAAAAAAAAAACTTGTATAGTTTACCATTTTATCAGTATGCCAGTGAGATATATTATGAATAATTTCTAAAACAGTTTTCTAGAGACAAGTAGGGAGACCTGCTTTATTATTATGGCTAAGCTATGATTTAATTACAGGCTTATAAAAGCAGCTAGCGTTTTTCTATTTTTCCTCCATTGCAGGTTAAAACCCTTTTTGTTTTCATAACATTTCAAAATTATAAACAACCAACCTCAAAAGCATACTACTGATTATCAAACTGGGGGAAATAGTTACAATTGTTTAATTTTTCTTACTAATAAACCAGGACAACTTTTCTATAGCTCTCAAGGACATTTTTCATTACTTACTGGACCTTTTGAAATTCGGCAATTGTATTCAATTACTCCCTTGCTACTGTGACAACTGCCACAAAAGTATTATTAGAGGAAAAATAATTCCAAATTGGGAAATTCCCTTGGAGCTTCAAAGTAAGTGAGGAACCCTTTTACAGGACAAATGATATTTTGCAACATTTTCATTGTGTTTATCACCTTCAATCCTCAGGATTAGTAGAAAAAACTCCAACTCAAACCCAGGTTTCTGAACCCATAGCTGCCATAACTGGCTTGGTCTGTATATCCACCATTTGAATTGTTTCTGTATTCTGAGAGGAGGGTTAATGACAGCAGGGGATTTATGGTAAATAATGGGGCCCTAGTATCTATTAGATCCTATATGTCCCATTTCTAATTGTTTCCAATTATCAGAACTACTCACCTAAAGATGTGACATGGACATTTGGGGAAGTCTCTGCTGTTTCCCAGGGCAGCCTTAACTGTCACAAATGAAAGGCACTTTGCTTTCTTAGAGGGCAAAGAGAATTGGCGGGGGGTAGGGGGGTGGTTGCTGCTGTTTTGGGAAGCTCCAGGCAGTGCCCGCTCCAATGCCCAGGCTGTCCACAGCAACCACATGCACCAGCACCCCAAACCCTGGTGTCCAGAAAGCCAGAACAGTCAGGGCCAGGAGCTCCAAACAATCCCTCAAGCTTGATAATGCACCTAATTTTTTTAAACATTTGGATTTAATTCCATAAGAACTTTTTACATTGGAATTCCAGGAGTATATGCATTTATTTATCTTTAAACAATTTAAATAGAGCTCTTTTAAGAATTGTTTTTTATTTGCTAATTTGGTATTACCACCCGGAGGTAGGAAAATACATATATTAAACAAACAGACAGACACAAATAGAAAGCTTATAGCTTCAATTAAAAATCTTTAGTCAGACACAAAACCACAGAAACACAGAAATACAAAACTTACTAGTTCAAACTGTAATTTTGTACCTTTTCTGCAGATGTGGCAGCTATGGGGGAAGTATGGGTTTGGTTTAGAGCTTTTCTGCAACAGCTTGATTCTTAGTTACTGTGTAGACACACTTTGGGAAAGGGGAGTTGGAATGTGGTGCGCTAACAAAAGATCTTACAACCAGTGTACCAACAGGAGGGAGACCAGAGTGGGACTTGAACCCACAAGCAGAAGGCACTGATTCTCATATTCCTGGAACCTGCACCCAGTATAACCTGATGGGACTAAGGTGGGGACTCGAGCCCATGACCAGAGACCAGGCAGGTTCTCATAAGAGTAGGCACCTTAACAAAGTTACCCAGAAAACATCTTTGCCTGGAACCATTTCTTCTCTTGAAATTAAAACTGTGCTGAAGGGCTGACAATGCTGGCAGGAGTGGGAGAAAGTCCCAGGCACTGAGCCTCTAGACTAACTGGTCTAGGTGTCTGCTTAAGGTCAATGACTGGAAAACTCCATCCCATACGGGCTGTGGAGACTTGGGCAGGGGTATTTATGACCATTCCTTCGTGGTCGCCAAATTGATACCACCAAGAGGGTCCGGTTGCCTGATGCACGCAGAAGCCAATACTGAGTCACCAGGATTTCAAGAAAATAGTTTATTGCATAGTTGACCAGCAAGGAGACTGGAGACAAACCTCAGATCAGTCTCCCTGAACAAAATGGGGGCTGGGGTTTTATACCATGTGGGGAAGGTGGGCTTAAGGGAGTGGCTAAGGTTGGGGTGAGGTTACGTGGGCCAACCCAGTTTGGGAAAGGTGGGGTTAACCAGAGCATGCTCAGTTGCAAGTTATGCTTGGTCTTAAAATGGAGGCCTAGCATGCTCTGTAACTAGAATCATTCAGAGCCGGCTTTAGCAGGGACAGCAAGGGGGAGAAGAAACAGTATCTTCTCTCAGGAGGCAGCAAGCCTCCTATGAATAAACGCAGAGGTGGGCATTTGAACAAAAGGGAAGTAGAAACTTCTAGAAATGACTACAAACCAGTAAGAAAGGGGCTACTCTGAAAGGTGGGTTAGTAAGTGGCGGTTTCAAGGGGATTGGTTAGTGGCGGTTTTAGCATGAAATAAATGAGGACCCCTCTCTATAAGCACACACATGCACACGCACAGCCCACTCCTCTATCAGCTCCCAAGAAGCCACCTGGTAACCAGCAGCATAGGTCAGCGTGAGGCCCCAGAGGCACTGGAATCAGGCAGGCCAGGACTTGAATCCTGACGCTAGCACTGGCTGTGTGAACCTGGGCCTCACCTGTAAGACTGAAATTGGAGTACCAGTGGGGGTGCTGTTAGGATTAAAAGAAATATGCAATATGCTTCCATTCATTAAACATCAAATAAAAACCTTGTTATGGTAACTTCTGTCGCTTTGCACTAAAGTAACTTTTTGACCAGACCTAATTACTTACTCATTCCTATTTTCTGAATCCTTTAAAAATGGGTGCTTCTACAACTAAGGGATAATGATACCTGTAAGCATTTATAGGTTTCAAAGTACTTTCCCTTAGATTATCAAATATGGCTGTTACAAAAACCTAGTGAGAGAGGCTGTGCAAATATCACTCTGCATATATTGAAGATGGAGAAACTGATGCTAAATGAGGCTGACTTGCTTAAGATCACACAGGCAGTAAAACGTGGATCAGTAATGGCCTCAGGGCATCCCACTAAGAAGGCATCACTGACTTGACCTTGTAAAGGCAGGTGGATGATGCAGCCCAGACAGGCTGGGTGTACGGTCAGACAATCCTCTACAGCCGTCATTAGGCTGCTGTGCTCTGGATCACTTAGCAATGTATGTTTCCCCAATAATCATCATCTTTGTTTGCAGCTTCCTCCAACTAAGCCTGAGTGGCGAGTGCCTGCATTTTGAGCTAGCATGCACTGGCCCTCTGCTGCTCCGTCTTCCTTGACACAGGCACCCTGCCTGTGGCTTCTCGTGTGGAGAACAGTGTGTTAACTCCGTTGCTTTTCATGAGGACTTTCGCTTGTGTTCAGGGAGAGCAGAACTTGCCACCAGGTTTAAGTTACTGGAGGTGGGTGTTTTACAAGAAGCGCATCTTTGACAGCACAGAAAGTGCATTAGCATCCTAACCTTCAGAGAGAGCTATTTTTGTCTTTCGTCTTCAGAGACTATGTTCCAAAATAGGGGAGACAAGTATTAGGAGGAGAACCAAAAAAAAAAAAAGAAAAGAAAAGAAAAAAGAAGAAAGCCAATGTCTCCAGCTCAGAAGAGAGCAAATCGCTGTCATTTCCTCAGCAGCAGCAACGGCTCCACGGCAGTGATGGAGGACAACCTGAGTTGAGTCAAGCTGCCCTTGAGTAAGGCACAGCGTCCTGTGCTGCAGTCTCCTGTGGGTTTCTCTCCGTATTCTTCACTAAACATGGCCTGTTACCATGGTTACCGGTGAATCCTATGCTAGCCTTGCTACCTAGAGGTGAAGGAGAACAGCCAGGATGGGCCGTGATAAGGGATATAAAGAGGTACCCCTTCCCAGCCGGGTTGCTTTGCCTGAGCAGACCTGGTTGACCTTGGAGATCTTGCTCATTTCAGACCTGCCTGGGTGGGGGTGAGAGCCAGGCATTCTTTGAGCACCAATACTTTGCTTTCATAATGACATCAACACAAGTTTTCCTAAAGGGCTTCTCCTCTGGTTTCTATAGCCCTTCTCCCCCGCCCCAGCCCCTTCCTTCCCTTGCCCCTCTGCTGCACAAGGGTTCTGTAATTTAATAGCTGAGTTGAGTGGGAGGGGGTGGAGCGTGCAGCCTACACCGCTTGAATAAGCTCTTTTTAAAAAATCCGAGGATGGCATGAGTCAGGGAATTTTGAAGCTGTGATACAATCAGGACACTGATGCCTCCCGGGGAGGAGGGAGGGAGCGTGGACTCGCCCAGATCCTAAAGAGACCAGGCACGGGCTGGTTTCCCAGGTGCAGCCTTGATGTGGGGCATCTGTGGACCCTCAGCCTCCATGTGATGGAATTTGGGTCCTCCCCAACACTCTCTGATGCACCGGGTGGGCAATGCCTCCAGGGAAGAGAAAGGCGAGGCCTGGAGAAAGCTTTCAAACAACAAAGCTCTCTGCCTCCTCTCCCCCCTCACTTCTTCCCTTCTGAACCAGCCTGAGTTAGCGCAGAGTCACGTGCTGGGAGAAGTTGGTTTGTGAGTGGGTGTACCTTAGCAGCAGCAGCACAGGCTAGGATCTGTGTGTGGCTGTTTTTCCCTGAATAAGGAATTCTGACAATTACGAATTGCCTGCTTCTTTGGGTTCAGATAATATCTTTTCAATTCCATCAGATTTTCTGGTCCTCTTTCCTTATTGCAAAAGCAAAGCCTGGCTGATGGAAACAGACCCCGAAAAGTGAGCAGGCAGCAAAAGCCAGGGACTGGGAGGGATTCTGTCATAGCTGTGCTAGCGGGTTCAGAGAAACCCACTTCAGGGCTTCTGCCTCACAGTGCAACTATCCTGTGGGGAGGGAAGGCAAACAGCCTAACCAATGGAATTAACCCTGTGGGCCTAACCAATGGAATTAACCCTGTGGGCACTGCAGGGCCAAGGTGAGCAGAGTTCTCTAAAAAGGGGTATTCACGCCAGGGGTGGGTGAGACTCTATCCACTGGGGTGCAAAAAATATTAGAGCTCCCATTCATAGTTATTTTATCTCTTCTTTTCACTTCTGTGTTGGTACATGTACTGTATGTAATTATATCAGTTAGGGTTAGAGTTGACTGGAATAAGAGAAGAAAATATCCAAAATAACAACAGCTTAATCAATAGAGAAGCGTATCTTTCTCATGTAAATGGAAACTGGAGGTCAGCTGCCCAGAGCTGGTAATGTGGCTCCATGACCATCAGGGACACAAGCTCCTGCTCCATTACACCATTACACCATTACACCACAACTTGTTGTGCCAACATCCTTAATATGTGGCTTTCCCCTCATAATTCAAGGGTGTTGCTCATGGTCCAGGCATCACATCGACATTCCAGGCAGCAGGAAGGAGAAAGAAAAGAACTGCATGCCCCTCCCATTAAAGACACTTTCTGGAAATCATACACTACACTTGTAGTATTTCATTGGCTAGAATTTAGTCACATGGTCACAACTAGCCACAGGGGATCCTGGGAATTGTTGTTTATTCTGGGATGCCATATGGCCATTAATGATGTCATCCTAAGGAAGAAGGCAAGGATGGACACTGGTGTGTCACTAGCAGTCCTAACCACAGTAGTATATTAGTAGAATAGCACATGTGTGTGCTTATAAAGAAATGTTTTAGTTTCCTAGGCTGCTCCAGCAAACACCGTGAAATGGGTTGGCTTAAACAATGGGAATTTATTCACTCATGGTGTTGGGGCCGGGAAAATGTCCAAAATCAAGGCATCATCAAGGTGATGCTTTCTTCCCAAAGACCAGCTGCCAGCAATCCCTGACTCCTCTGTCACATGGTAATGCTGGCAACATCTACTGGTCTCTCCCTTATCTTCTGGGTTTCGTTGATTTCAGCTTCTTGCTTCCTGTGACTTCTCTCTCTCTCTCTGAATTTCATTCTCTTATAAAGGGATCCAGTAATAGGATTAAGACCCCCCTGCTAGAGGTGGCCCACACCTAACTGAAGTAGCCTCATCAAAATGTCTTACTTACAATGGGTTCACACCCAAAGGAATGGATTAACTTTGAGAACATGTTTTTCTGGTGTACATACAGTTCCAAACCATTAGAATAAATAAGGGTAATTGTTATGGACATTGTCCAAATCGTATTTTGAAGGCGTGGGGTTTAAAGACCATTGCTATGGATTATAAGTGCTCTAGAAGTTGCATATAATTGATTGATTAAAGGAAGGAGTAAGAGATTTTTTTCTAACCATCTTGCACCCATTCATCCTTCTTCTGGTAAAATGATTTGGAGAATTTCCTGGGGCACTCATCTCTCCCCAACTCTCAGCTATGCAGTTTGGGTGGGGGTTAAATTCCTTAGTTCTACTGCAAGGGTGGGCACTAACCAGTCTTACCTTACTAGCTTCTCCCATCCCCTTGGCCACTGGGATTGGTTCAGGTACTGAAACTCAGGCCCAGAGCTTTCATTTGACTCTTAGAGAGGAGACACTAGACATAAAGCTGAGAGCACATGAGGTATGTTACTGCCCAAACCCTCTTGCCACCATGACTGGAGAGCTTGGCAGAGAATTCAGTCAGCATTCAAAGGAGGGAGAACTAAGCTGAGAGAGGACCAGGTCCTGGTGATATCATTGAAGTTTCTATATCACAGCCTGACCCCTGGACTTTCTGGTTCCATGAGCCAAAACCATTATGTTTTTGCCTAAACCAATTTGGGTTGGGTTTTCAGACACTTGTAATTGAAAGATCCCTAAGGGAAGTAAAATTAGATGCTATTGGCTCAGACTTCAATTCCTTCTGTGATGTCTCTGGCCAATGGCCTCCAACTGCCTGAGGGGTGGACCTAGAACAGCAGGCCTGGGCTTGAGCCAGCACTTGACCAGTGAGCCGCCCTCTTACCCCTCCAGGCCCTTGCACCTCCTGCTCCTTCAACCAAGACTGCTCTCCCCTCTGCCAGTCTTGGCTACCTGCTCTTCAGCCTTCAATAAAATAAGAGTGAATACTTACTAAACACTTCCTTACTGAGATTATTAGGCTAAGGGCTTTTCAGATCAAGGTCAAAGAGTGCTAATTGCCCTCACTTCCATTTCCCCCTTCTTCTTTAGTAAAAACCTCCTGATTTTTAGCTGGGTGGTGAATAAGACCACCTTTCCCAGCTTCCCTTGAAGCTAGGTGTGACCAGGTGACTAGTTTCTGGCCACTGAGATGTGAATGGAGGTGATGATACAATTCTGGGTGTGTCCTTATGGGGAATGGGATGTGCTTGATCCTACTGCCTCACCCTTTCTGCCTGTTGCAATGCAGTTGTGAGCCATGTTGGACCCTATGGATGAGATCAACTCCCTAGAATAGGCAGAGCCACTGGGTGAGAAGAGCCTGGGACTGGAAGACTTCATTCATGGAGCAGAAACACAATACCTGCCTGGGTGTCGACATGAGAGAGGAATCAGTTTCCATCCTGGCTAAGTCACTGTTTATTCAGGGTCTTTGTTTTAGCGGCCTGCCTATAACCTACCTAGGGCACAGGTATTATCCCACTTAATTTAATTGTAATCGTTTCATTCACCCAGGTTGCATAGCAAGAGAGTAGCAGAGCTAGGATTTGAATCCAAGTCTGCCTAATGCAGGAGCCTGAGCTCTAGTCACCACCTTAAGCTCTTTGCTCACGTGTGCCTGGCCAACGTCTTTCCTACGTGCTGAGCGGCGTCACAGCGCTTTACGCTGTGCTGTCGTTGCCTCTCTGTGTAAATGCTTTGGGACCAGAGGTTGTGCTGTCTGCCTTTGCACTGCCCAGATGGGGCCCAGGGCTAGGTGCTCAATCAATGTTGACTGAATAAATGAATAATAAATGACCTTCTGAGTTTGAGCCTATCTAGTGGACTACTACTGGAGGAATAAATGAAGTCAGAAGATGCTTTGGAAACTACAAGCCGATGTCTTCACTTTTGTTATATAGGTAGCTTTCCAGTTAGGAAAGTCTCTATATTTAGGGCAAATTTATGGCTGTTCATTTCCACCCACGTATACTCTTGTTCGGTCTTTTGGTGCCTTCCTCTTCGAGGCAGTCCTTTCAGTCATTTCACTTTTAGAGTTGTAGGGCAATTTAGAGACTGCTCAGATGCAGCCCTGGTGCCCCATCCCACAGGCAGGAGTCCCTTCCGTGGCATTTCCACTAAGAAGTCAGTGGCCCTCCTGATAACTGAACACTGTGATCAAAGTGTGCCCCAACTGTGAGGATAGTGGAAGGGTCCACGCTGCCACCCAGACACCGTGCGGCGTGCGTGTTCTCCCCTCCCTGCCCCTGCACGCATTCTTCCTTCCCCAACAGGCCATAGTCCTCTTTCAAAGGCCTCTGCACCATTGGTTTCTCCGAAAAGCTGTGTGTGTATGTGCATGTGTGTGCATCAAAAAAAGAGAGACTGCTTGCCGTGCCACTGATTGTTGGAGGCATGATCATTTTAGGGGTTCTTGTTTTTTAGGCTGGCCTTACATGGCAACACAAGCAGAAAGATGCCAAGGAAAGTGGTGAAACAAGGGCTTGATTATAGGAAACTTTGTCCAACTGATGTGCCAATAATTGGCTTAGGTGAATGATTCAGCAGTGATCCTGCCAGGCTTTTCAAAGAAATCCCGTATCCAGGATGACGGACTCTCTCTCTACCTCTGACACCACTGTTGTTCTACACGCACCATTACACATTTACCCTAGTGTCTCGAGAGCCCCATTTCCATCTGTGGAACCTCCAGTTGCCATCTACGTTATGAAAAATATGTATTTTATTATTAATTGGTATCACAAAGCACAATGCTACTAATATAGCCCTTCATATTCAATAATTCCATATAAATAGTAAGACTTGGAAAAAATCCTCTCCTTTGGTGAGTTATATATTGACAAATCATGAGCGATGTCTGCAGAATGCCTCCAGTGTTTCAAATTGTATATTTGATCTACATGTTCCATGAATATCGCACTTTGAAGCAAGTTATTTATCACTGAAGATTGAGGTGACTGTCAAGACTTGCTATGTGCTAAGTGCCCAGAGAATATCAAGAGAAAGGGATCTTGTATGTGTGATTGGCAGATAATTTTGCTTTCCTACTCCAAATCCATCAATCTTCCCTTTCTTCCTGACCAGCAGAACCAGACAGGTGCTGAGAGAAGGTGCTTTTTCTTATGAGTAAAGCCTGATTAATCTAAGCTAATTTTGGGCTTTACTATTTTCCTTGTCACTCTTGACTAGGTGTGTCATTCAGTTCATTTCAGTGAGAAATGGGAGGAGATGTGCTGGGGGCTTTTAGGAAAGGTTTCTTTGCTGATAAAAGAAACCCAAGATATAAATAGCTGGTATCTTCTGCCTTTGATGTTGTGATGCAGGGATCCCCTGCAGCCATCTTGCAACTATGAGGGGAGGCAGTGACTTTCAAGCTTTTTGACTGGAATCCACAGTGAAAAATATGTTTACATGGTTGCACTCTAAAATGTTCCATGATATTCTATTTCATTGTTTAGAATTCAAGTTATGACTCAATAAAATGATTTCAAAAGTCACTAATGGGTCATGAATTCCATTTTGGAGAACACAATGTGCTGTCATAAAAGACCCACTAAAACAGTATTGTCATAGGCAGGAATGAACACTTTGAGTTGGGGAAAACAGAGAAGGTTTCACAGAAGAGCTGGAGCTGGAAAAATACATAGAAGTGGGTGGGGAATTGGGGGTTTCCAGGAATGACATGAGCAGAGGCAAGGGGGTGGTGCCCTGGGTTGAGTTGTGTCTCCCAAAAGGATGTGTTCAAGTCCTAATCCCTGGACCTTGAGCATGTGAACTTATGCGGAAATAGGGTCTTTGCAGGTGTAATTAGGTGAGATGAGGCCATCCCAGATTAGGGTGGACTCTAATCCAAGGTGAATGGTGTCCCAATTAGAAGAGGGGAAGTCAGACTCAGAGGAATGATGGCCATGTGAAAACAGAGGCAGAGATTGGAGTGCTGCTGGTGCAAGCTCAGAAACAGCAACGATTGCTGGAAGCTGCCAGAAGGTAGGAAGAGGAAGGATCTTCTCCTAGAGACTTCAGAGAACACGTGGCCCTGCTGGCACCTGAGTTCAGAATCCTAGCCTCCAGGACTGTGAGAGAAGAAATTTCTGTTGTTTTAAGCCATATGCTTTGTGGTATTTTGTTACGGCAGCCCGAGGGAACTAATAGAGGTGGGAAATGCAGATATGTTCCAGCCCAAGCGGGTAAATCTGGCCGGATGTTGAGTATGCGCTAGAGAAGAGTGAGAAGGAAGGTATGATTCGGGTTAGGTAGTGATGAGCCTTGAATGGCAGGTGATAGGGAGGTCATAGGAAGGCCTTTGAGAAGAGCTGGGTCTGAGGAAGTCTAAAATGGTGGCAGTTACAGGTTGGGTTGGGTCTGTGTCATTTCAGTAGCTCAAACTGGTAGAGTTTAAAGCTTGAGCTAAAGGAGCAGGGCCTCAGGTCTTGGTGATCAGCTTCTGATCTGTCACTTCATTCCGCCTGCAAACACTGCACACCCCGATTTACACAGGGAAGGGGGGCTTCTCTATCAGAGAGCTGCTCTTTAGCAATTAATAAAGGAAGCTGGCCTTCCCCAAAATTTTGCCTGGCAGCCCACAGTTTAAATGAGCAGTGCTGGTGTTGTGATTATTCCAAATGAATGCCACAGAGAGTGAGCAAAAGTGGTTGTTTCAATCACAAAAAGACCAATCAGCTCTACCTTTCCATTGCCTCTTTTTGCTTTTCTTCCTACTTGCTGGTCTTTGGATGAGTTTCACATTTTGTTAGATCCTGTCCCAGAACGTTGACTGAGTCTTGTTACCTGGAACCTCCAATGGGGGCTGGGAGGGAGGTGGTTTCAGGGGAGGAAGATTTGAAATTGCTGGTTAAATTGGGTATCTGTGCTAGCTGTGGGTTTTAATTATCCATGTCATCCCTTCCCTATTCTTTCCCTGAAAATCAAGAGATGTCTTTCATGATGGAAATTAATCAGAAGTAATCTGTGACTTTTCTTTTATTATACCTGCAGACCTAAGGGCTTGGCAGATCATAGTGGAATTTTACTGGGAACCCAAATCCTGAAGAATAGAACCAGATTTTGATAAATCTAAAGCTGAGCCAGGTTTATTCTTATGCTCTCCCCTTAAATTAGAGAGTTTTTTAATATTTAAGACTGAATGATCAGATTTCTAGAATACCATTTCTGTTCTGACATTTGATTCTCTTTGTGGTTTGAACAAAGGCCCCTACATTTCTGCCCCACTGGTTCCATATGGAAAATTACAACTAATAACTACTTTTTGGAAGTGCAAAGAAAGTTAATTACTTAGTATTTGGGGAGCAGTTTGATGCTGAAAAGCACCAGCTAGCTACATTTGACCCCAAAGCATATGGAATCAAATGGTGAGTTAGCACAATTACTGTGGATTCTGCCTTGACATCTTTTTCAAGTAGTTTGTTCAGACTTTTCTTTGTAAAACCTTTTAGCACCTCGTGTATTAGAACCTAAGAATGGAGTAAATATGGTGAATAGCAATATGGTGTGAAAGAAAGAATAGACAGGTGGGCATTGCTCTTCTCAGTAAGTCTACAATCATACTCGCCATCTCCCCCCAGTGCTTCTGCTCCGGCTTTCTTGTTTGGGTGTGTGGCGGCCCCACCTTTGCCAGCACCTGACGTCATCGCTGACACTCCCACTCCTGGCCACCCACATGCAGTCAGTTGCCAGCTCCTCTGACATATCTTGCTCCTCTCTGTTTCCACCCCTCATGCTCTTAATTCAAGTTCTCAGTACTACTCAACTGGAATACTGGGAGAGCCTCTTTGGCCTTCTTGCTTTCACCCTCTTCAGACATTAGCCTGTCCCTTTCTAGGCTACTGGATTAAGCTTCCTAAATCAAAGCTTTAAACTGGTCACTCACTCTCTTTCACCAAGTACCTAAAGGGGCCCCATCGAAGTCTACCTTTATTAACATGTTATCTAAGACTCTTTAAGACCAGGATTCCACCTGTCATTCCAGTGTTTTCTCTCACTATGTCTGGTTAGGGGACCGGAGAGTAGGGTAGTGAAGTTGTTCCTTGTACTTAATCTTGAAGCATTTATCATTTTGTATTGTAATTCCTTGAGGTCCGAAACACCCACTAACCCACAAGCTTCAAAAAGACAGAGGCTGGGTTTTTATCATTGCCACAGACACATGATTTGTATCAAATAAATAGTGGTTGGGTGAATAAATGAATGAATAAAGATGCAATAAGTCAGGGCTTCTGGTTTTAAATAGAGTCTGCTTAACAGTACCTAGTATAACCTTTTTCAACTTTTTACTAAAATACCTATGTAGGATGCACCGAATGGTAAAAACTCATAAACCCACCAGAAGCTAAGAAAATCAGAAAATCCACTGCTAGAATCTGGAAGAAATCTAGAGTAATTCCAAGTCCTATGAGGCCTACTTGAGAATCAGACCAGGGGAAGTACATGCTCCATCCCCTTAAATGGAGAAGACCTACTATGAGAAAGAAGAAAGCAAGACATTTAATTTCCTTTTGACCCCTGGCTTGGAGGCCCCGGGACTGGCTCAATAAAAAATTGAGATGCTATTCCTTGATTGCTTGGGTTCTACATTTCAGGGTGGATCCCCACTCTCCTCTTTCTGACCTTCTGTCAGTATCTCTCTTTCTGCATTTATATGGAAACGGCAATTCCCAGAAAACAATAGTCCTAAAAGTTGGGTATGTATGTGCTTGGTGGTAGAGGGTGGTTAGGAACAGTGTGATGGTATGTACACTGCATTAGGGCTAGCACAGTCCCAGCAAATATGTTTTTGATGATGACAGATGCAGGAAGAGTAAAAGTATACTCTGGGGACTATAGTTATGTGCATGCATGTGTGCACATTTAATCTAGTCAGAGTATCAACTAGCTGGATACTAGATATAGAGGAAGATTCTGATTCAATCCTACAAAGGTACACTAAAAAAGTTTGTTTTCTAGATCCTGAGAATTGGACTAAACTCAGCACATTATATACAGTTGTGTATCTGAGAAAGAGATTCCCCCAACTTACAAATGGACAATGAGGGAAGTCAAGAAAAGCCATACTCTTACTTTTTGGCAACGAGTAGATGTGGACAGATCTCTCTTCCTTGATAAGGAAGTTCTAGAATACTACAGATTAAAGGCAATGGAATGTCATAGAGGAAGAGCCTATTTCTGAAAATGATATTCTTCAGGAACCAGAAGAAAATTTTAGAAAATTGTGTTACATTTTTGTTAGGACATGGAAGCCATGGCTTTAATGAAGTAGGAGCAGAAAATTATAGGGGGAAAGCAGGTGTAGGTGAAATGAAAGCAAAATTAAATAAGGAATGATTATGGGTAAAATAAAACCCAAGGATATATGGTGAAAGTGATGAGAGTGCAGCTACTAGTGAGTAAGAAAGCAGCACCTAAAAATGATTGATATTACCAAGGAAGAAACGAGGGCAATTGGAACAGAAGTAATAATCAAAGACATCATCTTTCAAGGCTCTGGTTACCAGATTTCCATACCCATGAAACTTTGCCCACACATTATTTATTCAACAAAAATGAATTGAAAGCATCCTCTGTAACAGGCGCTGTGGTAAGGCCCAGGATAAAGTGGTGATCAAATGGACACAGTGCCTGTCTTCCTTGTGGCCCCTCTACACCCTGTCCCCAATCCTCTTATGCTACCTTTAACATTACTGCATTTATAATTAACATATCTGCCACTGGATAGGAATGTGGGATACTAGAGGATGGGATGGTTACTTGCTCATCCCTGTATGCTCAGAATCTAGTACAAAAAAGTGTTTCTTGCATGAAAAAAAATGAATGAATGAAACATTGTCAAGTTGACTAACAGCAAAAGTTCTTCTCCTAGGATTCCTTTGACAATATCAGTTCAAAATTAACTCCTCTAGAACCATCTGGTATTGATTTTCTCTCCACACCTGGTAAGGCTTCCTCTAGTCCAAAGTCCACTGTTCTTGCAAATGTGTAATTACTTGGTATTTCCTTTTCACATTTTCATTTCCTTTATGGACATTTATTCAAAAACAATTTTTAATAACTTACTTTAATAACTTTCCCCCTAATTTAAAAAGAAACACAAGACTCTTTAATATAGAAAAGAATAAAGGGGGAAAAATCAGCTTTTAAGAAGCGTTGTCTCATATCCTCTCACTCTATCAGGGCAGGGATTTCTGTTTCCATCGTGGCCGTCCCTACCTCGAGCACGAGGATCAAGGCCTGACATGTAGGGAACACTCGGCTCCATGGCCTCAGCTGCTCATCTGCTGAGGGAAGGCTCCTGCTGCCCAGCACCTCTGAGGCCATGGCTGCCTGGCCCCTGGGAGCTACTGCCATCTCTCTGCTCCCAGTACCACCAGTACCTCCGGGGCCCACGGTTACCAGGCATTCCTCCTACATTTGGGGTTCTGAGCCCTTGGGTCTGTGGAGGCCACAGACTGTCTCTGAGCATCAGAGGCCTGGTTTCCTGAGTTCTCCATGCAGTAACACTGCACCATGCACCTTTCAGAAATGGAGAGAAAACTAACCACTTGCTGTTGTCGTAAAGGGGCCTTTTGCGTCCTGCTCTCCCATTGCCCATTTACCTGTGGCTTTACCTACCTGAGGAGTTTGCTCCTCTCCAATTTTGAGGTGCAAAAGAAGACTGATTAGGAAGAAACCTAACCAGAAAGTCCTATTTGCAGAAGGACACAAACACCTCAGCCTTCCCATTTCTCCAGTGAATAAGGTTGGCACAACCTGAACACACCCCCCCAGGGGTGAGGCTGAGGGAGACCGAGCCCCTGACAAGGAGCTTCTATAGGGGTTGGTTCTTTCCACCCTTTGGGGTCTGGCCCTCCAAGGTAGGAACTGGGGAGTGGAAGAGGAAGCTCAGACCCTGAACTTGCACTTAAAATGAGCCCCTGAATCAGTTAATCTTAGAACTGCCCCATTTCCATTCTCATGATACATTAAGTAATTGTGTAAGCCAGTGGGGTCCAGATTTTCTCTTACTTAAAGCTGAAAGCTTCTTACTGATAAAAAGCATTCATATTCTGGCGGTTTGGACACCTTCATGCAGAGAATCTGCCTCCTTTCTTTGCATTCCCTTGAGAAACAGTGAGGTGGGGTGCTTCAGGACAGTTTCTGGGTTCACTTTCCAGCTCTGCTTTTACAGGCTGTGTACGTTTTGGCAAGTTACTTAATCTTTTGATGTCTCGTTTCCTGGCCTGTAAAATGGGGATAATAGTAGTCTTCAAACTCTAAGGATGTTAAATGAGCTAATACAAGTAAAGCACTCCAAACAGTGCTTAGCACATGACTGGTGCTGAGTAAATGTCAGCCATTATGACAGAAAAATTTTAGATTTTTTGGTTGCATTTCTTTTGGATACAAATAACAGAAATTCAACTCAAACTCAATTAAGCGAAAAAGGAAACTTATTGACAGTTGAGGACACCAAGAGGGGCTACAGACCAGGAGGAGCTGCTGGAGTCAAGGCCTTGGGGATTAGACATGAGTTTCAGTGCTTCTAGGCAGTGGTTCACAGCCTCAGCTGCCCTTTCCTAAAAATCACCCAGAAGACTTTATAAAAGTCTTGAGGCCCAGGTTGTGCATCAGGCCAATCAAATAAAAATTTCTTGGGCTGAGATCCAGGCATCAGTAATTTTTAAAGCTCCCCAAGTGATACCACTGTGCAGCCAAGATTGAGAACCTCTGCTGTAGAGAATCTCTCTCCATCCATTCATCTCTCATCTCTGCTTCACTCTGCGTGGTTTCGTTCTATAGAAAGCAATTCCTGCCACAGCGTCAGATGTGTATTCTCCCAGCATGAGACTCTCAATTGGAAAGAAAAAAGCTGCTTTCTTCCCGGCATCCATATGTCAATGGAGTCTCCCGGCTCGGGCCCTGTGCTCGCCTCCTATCTCCATCACTGCTGTTGCAAGCTGGGCTATAAACCCACTGCCTTGGTCAGGGACACTTGGGATGGAGACAGAGCCATTCCTTCAAAGATCTAAGAGGGGTGAACAGAAAAAAAAAACAAAAAAAAAAAAACCAAAGCCAAAACCTATGCAGCATCTAAATAAAATAAAACTAGTTAGACTTCATCTTGGCTGATATAACTGACCATACTTGGCTTCAGCCATTTTTTTCTGTAACTGATAAGATTTGGGCTTGAAGGTGTCTCACCTTCAAGGCTTTTAACCACTACAAGTGATGAGGTTATTGCTTTGCTAGGCTGATACCCAGGTCTTTCTCTTGGCTGCCTTGATGACATTGCTGTCTTGATTCTCTGAAGCCACTTATTTCACTGACTGGTTGTCACACCCACAGATGACTGATCTCATATGTTCCCCTCTTGATTTCTCTCAATTTCACTAGAGGATAATCTTCCAACAATGCTGTCACCCTTCGGTGCTGACTACATTTAGTATTTCAATTCAAACTGAAATCCAAGTTTCAAATCTCTTGAACTTTTGACCTCTCTCACCTCCTTTACTTGGTTATCTTCAGGTTGGAGAAGCTCTTATGGGAACACATTTTTTTTTAACAGAAAGATGAGTGGAATTACACATGGCATCCTCAATTGTACTTAACTTGTTCTGAAAAGTACTTATCCAATTCTCTTTTTTAAACTGGAATTTATTGAGAGCGATAAAATACAATCCCAAGCTTCCAGAATGCGGAGAATTTTTCAATCAGTTTGCGGGAAATGTATTTGAGGAGCCAAACCACAGTAAATACCTATTCATAATTAACATAGTTAACAGCATAATCAAACAGCTCCTCCTGGGCGCATCTGCATCCCAAAGGAGCTCGTTCTCTGTGGTCTATTTCTGTGGTCGTGTCCTTGCACATTTTCTGAATTCAGCTTATTTTAGATTTCACATGACTCTGGATACACACTGAGCAGTTAATTTTGATCCCGAGTTTCCCAACCACCTAAAGTCATTGCTGCAACTTGACAGATGGACAATGGGAAAAAAGTGTCTGAAGGCTGGCTGCTGAGGCACGGAGGGATAAAGAGGGCCTTTGAGGTTCTGTGTGCTGCCTCTGGGGGCTTTTATTGTACAGGAAATCTTTATCTTTTGGTTATTAAATAGGCATCGTACAGGCCTCTTCCTGTTTTGCTCACTTTTCGCAGTTTCAGATGAAGAGAAGAGGGCCCCCGATGGGGCTTGGCTCCACCACTAGATGGAGGAGCGCCCAGGCTGGAGACAAGGGCCCACAGACACAGGAACACGACGCGCCCCTCCCCGCCGGGGCAGGAAGCCACCTGCCGCAGCAACGGTCATCGCAGAGGTCGCCTTCTTCGTGTGCATTACGTTTTGAGATCTGATTCCTGCGTGAAGCCGCAGCATCCTCTTTGGTGTTCTTTGAAAGTTCTGTGTTTTTCCAGCTGTTCCACAAAGCTTTGTTGGCAAAGGCAGCCTTGCACATAGCTTTCCAAAATTACCGAGGCTACAGACATTCTTTCCACCCACAGTATCCGCACTGACCCCTCCACCGTTTGTCAATGCAAATCCTTCCCCTTCTTAGAAGCTTGCCTCACTTCCGGGTATCAAAAAAGCTGTGAGCGTCCCTGTAGGCCAGCGAGTGGTGCAGGATCCGGGTCACCAGGCACAACCTGGATTTGTTCCCTCTATTCTTGGAGTTTATTCTGGTATAAATGGAATCACATGTGTGTACTTTTTGCATCTGGCTTTATTTGCTCAACATTATATCTGTGAGATTCACCCATGTTATTGTGTGTATCAGTCAGTAGCTGATTCCTTCTTATAGCTGCGTAGTATTCCATCGTGTGAATAGACCACAGTTTCTTTATCCATTCCCATATTGACAGACATTTGGGCACTTTCCAGGGTTTGACTCTCGTGTATAAGGCTGCTACAAACATTCTTATTCAAGGCTTTTGCTGAATATATATACTCATTTCTCTTGAGTATATATCAGAGTAGAATTGCTGATCTTTGGGTAAGTGTGTGTTTAGCTTTACTAGAAACTGCCAGTTTTATAAAGTGGTTGTTTAAATATATATGTTATCTTCACAATAACCCTAAGGGTTCTTCCGTCAGTTCTCAATTACTTATTGAGCACCTACTGTGTGCTAAGCACTGTTCTAGATGCTGGGATATAGCAACAAATAAGACAGACAAGGTCCCTGCCATTATATCCCTGGGAACAGGCAATAAAACCTATATAAACAAAGGTGCTGATAAATGCTATAAAAACTAGAGTGATGGGAAGTGAGTGCGGCTCAGTGGATAGAGCCCCCGTTTACCATATGGGAGGCCCGGGTTCGCTTCCCAAGGCCTCCTTGTGAGGGCAGGCCGGCCTGAGCAGTACGGTGGGCAGATGCAGCAACCTCACGGCAGGAAGTGGGTGTGGCGCAATGGATAGAGCACCCGTTTACCATATGAGAGGCCCCGGGTTCGCTTCCCGGCACCTCTTTGTGAGGGCAGGCCCGCTCGCGTGCGGCGCCGTGGGCTGATGCAGCAAGACCTCACAGCAAGGGGGAGATAAGCAGACACGGAGAAGACACGCATCGAACGGACACAGCAGCACAAGCAGCAAGGGGGGGATAAATAAATAAAATAAATAAATCTTTAAAAAAAAAAAAAAAAACTAGAGTGATATGATGGAGCGCTATGGGGATTGAGGGCTGCTTCTGCTACAGTGATCAGGAAAATCCTCTGGGAAGAGCTGACAACTGAGTTAAGATCTGAAAGATAAGAAGGATGTGGCCTTGCCAAGCTTGGGGAAGCGGGCTAAGTAGAAGGAACAGCAAGTACAACTGTCATGAGACAAGAAAAAGCATGGTGGAACTGGCGTAGAGAAGGAAGGTCCATATGGCTGGCTCACAGCCATTTATACATTCATTCAGTAAATAAATATGTATTATCCTATTATGGGTCAAGCTCTGTTCTAGGCTCTGGAGATACAGCAGTGAACAAAATAGACAAACATCCTGCCATCATAGAAGAAGAAGGAAAGAGCAGTAGCTGAGTTTGGAGTAGATGGAGGCCAGGTTGAGTAGGACCATCTAGGCCATGAAAAGGAGTTTGGATTCTATCCTGGAGCAGTGGGGAGCCATGGGAGGGGTTTAAGCAGAGACATGAAAGTGATCTAATTTATGGGGACAGAGCAAGAGTGGAGGTAGGGTGACCCTTTAGAAGGCCACATGATGATCCAGGACAGAGACCCTCTGAAGATGATGAACATTCAAGATATATTTAGGAGGTTGAGCCAATAGGACTAAATGAAAGATTGGTTATGGGATGAGCAAAAAGAGGAATAAAATTCAAATTCAAGGCTTTTAGCCTGAGTAACTGGGTGGATGGTGTTACCATTTACCAAGATCACACAGACTGGAGGAGAAAGAAGGCATTTGGTGAGGAAAAGCAATAGTTCCATTTTGCTAAATTTGAGATGCAAATGAATGAGCAAGTGGGTAGTTGGATAAGGGAATCAGGAGTTCAGGAGAGAGGGCTAGCCTGAAGAGCTAACTTTGAGAATCATCAGGCATGCAGACAGCTTTTAAAGCTACAAGACTGTAAAGGGATCACCTAGGAGGACAGTGTAGACAGAAAAGGGGATCGAGCAAGAATCTTAGAAAACACTGAGAATTCAAAGTCCCATTGAATTCTCGCAGATGAAGAAACCGCGGCTCAGAGAGGCTAAGCAAACTACCCGAGGTCACATAGTATATGAGAGAGCTGGTCTTACTCCAGGGTCTGCATACTTACCCACTGCACTTGAATGCCTAAGCTAGCTCAGCCATGCAACCCAGATGCCTTGCAATCTTCAGCAAGTTACTTAACCTCTCTGTGCTTCAATTTCCTCCTCTGTAAAGTAGGGATAACTAATTATACATTCCTCTTAGGGCAGTGTGAGTATAAAATAAATTAATACATTGACGTGCTCAGAACAATGCTTGGCACATAGTAATGTCAGCTAGTATTGTATGTAAGCCACAGATTAAGAACATACAGGCCTCAGAGGTGAGAATATACAAGAAATTCAAAATCCAGACAACAAGGTGAGCTGGTTCTAGATGCCACAGTCGGGGGGGCTGTGTTGTCAACCAGCATCTGAAGAGTAGGTCTGTCTCTCTTGGGCAGGAACTCTTTATTTACTTGTTGCCAGGGAATGGGTGAACCTTAGACACCTCCACCTCGGGCAGGTTGGCTGTGGCCCTTTGGGATTGACTCAATAACTGGGTTGGGGTGGGGTTACAAGCAGAGAGCATCGTGACTCAGGCTAGGAGGGTGTGGGTGAGGCATCAAGCAAAACTAAGCGAGGAATGGTCCCAGCCCCAGCAGTGTACACAGGAGCCCTGCTTAATGCCTTCTACTCTGCCCTTGGAGGTACTTGGCATTGGCCATGACTCAGGATTCCTCCAGTTAGCACCTATGCCATAAAAGCCAAATCTGAAGGCAACAGAGGAGAAAGAGCTAGTGAAAATTGAGTTTATTTATGCACGTGGGGCAAATACCACACACTGTCCCTTATCCCCTGTGGGTAATGGCATCTCTTCCCTTCCTTGGAGTTACTGCCCTACCCCCACCCCCTGCAGTTCTGATGAAGCCACCCATCACAGACCCCATCTCCCTGGGGTGCCCCAAAGGATGGATGCATGATTCAAGCTGCTCCAATCAAAACTTTTCCCTTTGATTTACATATACCGGGAGAACAGCCATTCATTCCTCAGGGATTGCTAAGCTGTGATGACAGAAGGTTAGAGCCATCTGCATCCATATTTCCCTTTGCCCACCAGGAATAGGGGAGAACAAAGCCAAAAGAGAAAGGTGAAATCAAGAGATGGAGGGTGTAAGAGATGGAGGGTGTGAGAGATGGAGGGTGTTCGGTGACAGCGTCCGAGTCCCTGGCTCAGTGCTGCCTGAAGCCTGCCCGTCCCACTCTTCCTTTCAGCAAGATAGCAGTCAGTAGGTTCCCTTCTGTTTGTTTAAGCTAGTTGGGGCTGGACCCCTCACAACCATTAAGGCCTGACTGATTCACGGTATGTTTGACTAGTGCTAATTTTCACAGTCTTAGTGGAGAAGCTCCTGAAAGTAATTCAGTGTTATTATTTAGTTTCACCAATGATAAACCTAGCAGGTTAAAAGGTTCTGGCCATTTAAACAAACTGACTACCAGGGCTACATGCTCTATTTTTCCTTTGTCATCTTCCCTGCAGACCTACCCATCTGCCCACATGGCTTCTGAAATGAGCCCCCAGTTAATGTGGCCAGTGTTTGGAGACAAGGGGACATTATATAGGTAATATTGTGCTGGGGAACCTAGAACGTCTTTAGACAAAGAAACTGAGGCAAAGGACTCATATGTCTTTGAATTGAAACCATGCTGGACAAGGTTGCAGTGACTCTTTAGACTTGGGTTCTATAATGCTGGCCTCAGTAAAAGGGTCCATTTGAACCATGAGTACCTTAAAGTTTTGGCCAGATTTCCAGAATCTCATGGATTCCAGCCTTCCTAGAGAGAGTAAATCACTGGGTGGCATTTGTTATCTATCTATCTATACATACATATATACTTACATACACACACACACACACACACACACTCTCTCTCTCTCTCTCACACACACACACACACACACGCACACACACTTCTCCAGAAAAGAGGAATTAGATAGATGGAGAAAAAAAATCAGAATTCCTTTTAAGTTCCTTGGGAATCCTCTCTCGGCCTTCATTTCCTTTCCTCCTGTGACATTTTCCTCTCCAAGCTCTAAATTCTTCTCATAGCCCCTGAGTAGGTGAAAGCCACTGAGAGGTGTCTTTGTATTGTCTTACTTGCCTTTGCGAAACAAGGTGGGACGATGACTTGAGGAGTTGGAAGGGTGGGGTACCTCAAATCTGGCAGATCTAGGTTTTTAACCTCCAGAAAATGTATCACAGGGGAGAGTAGCCCCAGGAGGCCCAGAGCTAGAAGGAAATGTGGGTTTTGAACATTATTCTCCTTTGCCAGGCCAATCACTCCTCCTCATTGTTCGAGCTGCAGAGAGCAGAGATTTTTTTAAGGGTAACTCTCTCCTTGCTGAAACAGAGCTTTTGTCTGACAATGGCAATCCTGCACACAATGAGGGAATCTGCAGAGAGGACGAGGCTCCCAACCAGCTCTGCAGAGCAGGCAAGGGTGCGGGTAGGGGGTGGGCGTCCCCTTCTCCAGCACTGTTTTGCTGGTGGCTACAATCAGCCTCTTAGAAAATGCTAATGAGATTCTTACAGAAAGCTACAAAATCATCTGTGGCAGATGGTAGAAGGTTAGGTTTTGATTTCTCTTGTTCCTCTATTGTTTTTCTCTAAAAATGTGCTAACCAATGCACCACTTTCTTGTGCTTTATTTCAACAAAGCTACACATTAATTTTTTAATCCTTTTCAGCTGACCTTCCTCTAATCAGACTCAACGAGCAATATCATTTTAGAAACAAAAACAAATCATTATCCAGCTTCTTCCCTCTGCCCCTCCCATACCTTCCATATTTCTTATACAGAAACACCTTTAAAATGTTCTCTGAATCTACAGAGATAAAATACACCAATGTTACGGGAGTGTCCCTGGTATTGTGTAATTTCATTTTTCTTATTGGCTGGGACAGGGTTAGGTTATTGTGTGCTGATTAATTTGTTTTCCCTCTATAGACATATGTAAAAGCAAAAAAAAAACAACAAACAATATAGAAGCCAACAAAGAAAACAGCTACCATTTATTGAATATCTTCAACATGCTAGGTACCATGCTAAACAATGCTTATCTTATTTATTTCTCACATTAATCCTATAAGTGGCTACTATTATTGTTCCCATTTTACAGATAAGGAGACTGAGACTTGGACAAGTAAACTCATCCAAGATCAGATGGCCAGGAAGTGGCAGAACCAGAACTCAAAGCCTGAGAGTCCCACTACAACGCCAGTGCTTTTAGATGGTACATTCTTCTGTTTTTCCTCATGAATTCCAGCTGGATTAGTGGTAATCTCTGGAATTCAGGGGCATTTTTCCTGATTTCAAACTCATGTTTGGGGGACAGATGTTGAAAGGATCATTTATGAAGAGAGAGTCAGAGATGAGTAATGGAGGTGTTGGCCCAGCCTCAAGCATGGAAGGCAAGTAAATTAGGGTCCAGAGATATGGTGTTTCACTTATCTATTGCTGTATAATAAACCACACCAAAATTTAGTGGTGTGGACCACAAATTGGTTTTATTGTTCGTAATTCTACGGGCCAGGACTTTGGGCAGAGTTCAGCCACGCTGTCTCAGGATTATTCCAAGTTGTTGGCCAGATTGGCCCAATGAAGGCTGAAGACTCAGGGTGGCCTTCTCACACTCTTGGGGCCTTGGAGTTGGCTGTTGACCCTCTGTCCATGTGGCTGTCTGCCCAGCAGGATAGCCTGGACTTTACAGAGTGACTCGTGGTGGCAAAAGAGCCAAAGTGGAAGCTGCCAGGCCTCCGAAGCCTAGGTGCAGAACTGGCACAGTGCCACGTCTGCCTCATTCTGTTGGGCAAAGCCCATCACAAGGCCAACCTAGGGAAGTGGGACAGACTCTACCCTTTGGTGAGAGGAGCAGGGTGTGCACACAGGGGTGGGAAGAATAGTTCATAGCCATCTTTGCCAACAGTCTACAACTCACGGTGCTTTGTCAGCGGCAGGCATCCAGGAGTTAGCCCAATGTTACTGGAAGGGCCATGGAGGTAGCTTTCCTGGAAAGTAAGACTCCCTATAGAAACCATGGTGCCTCTCTCAGCAATGACAAATAAATGTGAAGGTATTTTAGAGGGGTGGAGGGCTGATGTGACATGGGTTCCTGTGGGTGTTGATGGCCTTGTGGGTTCGTGTGACCTGGAAAACGGACTGGTAGAGCCCCCTGCCCGCATCACACTCTGGGGCGGCCCCTCCCTTGAACCAGGCAGTCTGCACATTCTCTTTGTCAAATGAGAACCCTGGGCGAAGGAAAGGGAGCAGAGGCCGTATTCTCCGCAGAGGCACAGAGGTGATGTGCTACCAAGGATGACAATGAAGGGGATGCCAGGTGAGTGAGGAAGAGGAAAACCAGCTCAATTAGCCTAAAATGATCAGACCAAAGTGCCTCTAGCAAAAAACAAACACAACAACAAAAACACACAAAACCCAGAGAGCCTAGCCAAGAAGAACTGGGTGATTAAAGGAATTTCGGTCCCTAACCACCAGGGCACTTAAAATCATTTTATAAAGCTCATACACCCATCAGAATAAGGTACAGACACAAATCCAAGGTCAGATGTAGGACCGTGTGCCTGAGGAGGAAAAATAAAGTGGATTACGACCAGATGAAGAATAATTCAAAGTCAGTGACTGTTAGAGCCAGAGGGAGTCCAAGAGACCAATTTGGTCCAAAGCCCATTTTATGCATGAGAAAACTGAGACCCAGAGAAATGAAGTGCTGCCCCAGGTTCCACGGCTCAATCATTCTGGCATTGATAATGGGCACACAGTAAGCACCCATTAGGTGTCAGGTGTGTTTTGCTTGGTGATGGGAATTCAAGATGGAGTAGACAAAGTCCCTGCCTTCAGAAAGCTGACTGTTGAGGGAGGGGGACAAATGTGAAAAGGAATGACTATAGAGCTATACAGGGACCACCTTGCTTGTGGTGTCCAGAGTGGACTGCAGGGCCAAGTCCAGAGTGGACTGCAGGGAGGCGGGTGTGGCTCAATCGATAGAGCCCCCGTTTACCATGCAGGAGGCCCCGGGTTCGCTTCCCAGGGCCTCCTTGTGAGAGCAGGCCGACCCACGCGGCGCGGTGGGCTGATGCGGCAGGACCTCACAGCAAGGGGGAGATAAGCAGACACAGAAGAAACAC
>JAQZBX010027519.1:0-28319 GCA_029593785.1 Cabassous unicinctus | reverse complement strand
AAAAAAAAAAAAAGAGAAAAGAAAAATACCGAGATTTGAACTTGCACCTGGCTGCCACAGAGCCTGTTGGAGCCTGTTCCCAGCTTTGCTGCCTCTCGGGTGACTGTTTCCTTTCGGGCTTACATGCGTGGACCCACGGCTGCCCAGGGCACCCATGCACGGTTGCGGCAACAACCATGGCAATGGCCCTGAATGCCATTCACCAGGCCCTTCTGCACACGGGGCACGTTACGAGGCCGGCAGGAACCTTTGCTCCCATCCTTCAACAGCCGAGGGCTGCCAAAATGAATTGCCCACCAAATGGTGCCGGATTTCTTCTCTCCCCGTGCTGGAGGTTGGAAGTCTGAAATCCAGGTGTCGGCAGGGCCATGCTCCCACTAAACCCTGGGGGAGACAATCCTTCCTTGCCACTTCTAGCTTCTGTGTTTGCCGGCCGTCCTTGGCATTCCTTGGCTGTGGCTGTCGCACTTCCATATCTGTCTCCACTGTCACATGGCCTTCTCCCCTCTTCTTATCAGGACACCAGTCAGGCTCGATCAGGGTCCCCCTAATCCACGTGGCCTCAACTCATCCCATCTTCAAGGACCCTATTTCCAAACAGGGTCACACTCACAGGGCCGGGGGTTAGCACCCGGACATGTCTTTTTGAAGGACACAGTTCAAGCCCTAACACTCTGCAAGGCTACTTGTTATCAGACAGCACAGGTGAGGAAACTGAGGCCCAGAGAGACAAGGCAAACTGGTGGTCAAGAGCACAGACTCAGGGGCCAGACCCTCTGGGCTTGACTCCTAGCTCTTCCCCTCCCAGCCCTGTGACCCTGGACAAGTTACTTAACCTCTCCATACCTCCATTCCCTCATCTGTAAAATGGGGATAATGATGGCTCCCGCCTCGGACGGTTATGGTGAGGACTATATGAGCTAATATATGTAAAGCACTGCCTTAGACCAGTGACTGCTTCTAGAAAGCACGCTGTAAGCGCTAGCTATTTTTATAAAGTACTTGGCCCAAAGCCTCACATGGGAAATGTGGGCCACTGATTTCCAGTGATCTAAGACCAGATGCCTTGCCCTGGAGGAGAAAGGACTAATGATCTACTTAGGGACATTCAGAAGAGCAGAGCTCCCTGGTTCCCACCTCTGTCACTGCCACAGCACACTGCAGAACGTACCCCCTGGTAGCTGGGACGCACCCAGGTCAAGGGAGCATACTACATCCCTGGCACAGACCTAGTTTGCACCTTTGGCCCTGGTGTCCCATCTGGACAAATGCTCCCATTTGGATGATAAACTATATGGTATCATAGTAGACTCCAGGAAAGTTGCTCTCTATAGACAGGCAGCCCCAGGGACATATGACAAGAGGCCACCAGGTGGTGCTGTGGCATTGAGCACCAAACCGGACACCTGCTCTGAGCTGGCAGAAACGATGGGCTCACTGGCCAGGTGGGACCAATTGCAGATATTCACAGGCTACCGAGGCTACTGGTCCTAGCAAGATCAGCTGGGCTCACAGCTGTGGCCAGAAAGATGCATATTTACAGACTGGAACAGAGTCAGTCAAGTAGGGAACAGCGTGAAAGTAATGGGACGGAGGCACCAAGTTGGGATCTTCTTGGGCGATTCCACAGATGCCCACTCCTCAGAGCACTAACTGTGGCCTCTGGGAAGTTCTGAAGTTATCCCACATGTATTAGTAGTAGTATCACACCAATAGGACCATGTGGCCTGGCACAGGTCCTCCCTGCAGGTCAGATCAGAAACACTTGGGTACCCAGGGCAGGTGAAAACTCTGGTGTCCTTTCAAATTGATCATCTTCCAATAATTGTCTGATATTAACTTGGTGACGATGGGAAGGCACCATTCTCCCGTTAATAAAAATTGTGATCCTCTTTCTTTGTATTCCACGCATCAAACAGATTTAGCAGAGGTGACTCACTGGGGAAGTGATAAATCTTGTCCCAAATATGTTTAACACTTGCTTTTCCACCATTCACGCTTTTACTTTTCTATAGTTGTCATTCTTTCCATAGTTGTTGTTGTTGTTGTTTTCACAACCAGACAACTTTTTATGAGACATTTTAAAGGCTTGCAAATTGTGTTCTTGGTAAACCGCCCTTCGGAGTGCATTATTTGGTTTCAGAATCTGGGCTGCCAGCACGGCCCAATCCAGGGGCTGCCAGCTGCTGGGTCTCAGAGCAGCCAGGCCGCTGGGTGCAGCAAATTACAGTCCATATCACAAAAATACCCCACACAGGTAGGCTGGTGCTGGGGAGATGGAGATCTTCTTTCTATTTAAAGGCATTATCTATTTTGGCAAAAGCAATGCTAATTTCCTTTTCACCAGTTATATGAGAATCTGCAGGTAAAAATCTGAGTTAACTGGCAGCAGATTTCTGATGAATTTCAGTGCTCCTGCAGCATTTCAGTGCTCCTCAGTATCAGTGCCTTGGAAAGCTGCCCACCTGACTCAGCCCTCAGTATCCCTCTGCCCGCCTCCTCCAGGAAGTCCTCCTTGACACTCATTCACATTAAGGAGCCTCCGCTTGTGAAACACTACTGGTTTTTCCACTGGGCTTAGCTTACCTTTCCAGGCCGGCTATATCACAGACCTCGGTCTCATCTCTCCAGCTTGACTCAACATAGCTTGGAGACAGTGTTGGCATTTTGTACTTGTTTGTGGTCCCTGTGACACCCAGCACATGCTGTTCTTATACATTGACTGATCCTAAATCCCTATTCATCAACTGATTCTGAATCCTTGAACAAATTCCCAGTATGGACTTGAAGTCCCCCAACACTCATTTAACAAATCGTTTTGGTTTGGTTTTTTTTTTCAGTTAGAAGTAAAAGTTTGAATTCAACTATTATACTAGAGAAATTCCCACCACAATCTGAGCTGGCCTTTGTCCAAAAGATAATTTTACATTACCGTAATAATTAGAACATGGTAGTGTTACCAAAATTCTCATGAGGAACTGTTAGGAAAAATTGTGCCCACCTGATGTTGGATCTTCATTCAGTCAACAATTATTTATTGAGCAACTACTAAATACCAAGTTCTAATCTAGGCTCTGGGAGTACAGCAACAAACAAAACAGATTTTAAAAATAAAACAAAAAACCCTATCCTCTCTGCTATGGAAAACAGTTTGATGATTCCTCAGAAAGTTAAGTATAGAATTACCATATGACCTCACAACCCCACTTCTAGGTATATGTACAAAAGAATTGAAAGTGGGGACTCAAACAGATTTTGCACACTGATGTTTATAGCGGCATTATTCAAAATCGCCAAAAGATGAAAGCAACCCAAGTACCCATCAAAGATGAGTAGATAAACAAAATGTGGTATATACATATAGTGGAATATTATTCAGCTGTGAAAAGGAATGAAGACGAAGTTGGTACATGCTTCGACATGGCTGAACCTTGGTGACATCATGTTGAGTGAAATAAGCCAGACACAAAAGGACACATTTTCTAGGATCTCACTGATATGAAATAATTAGAATTAACAAATTCATAGAGTCAGAAATTAGAATGCAGGTCACCAGAGGCCGGGGAGGGGATAGGGGATGGAGAGTTAATGCTGAACTGGCACAGAGTTCCTATCTAGGGTGATGGAAAAGTTTCGGTAATGGATGATGGTGATGGTAATACAACATTGTGAGTGTAACTAACCCCACTGAATCATATATTTGAAAGTAGTTAAAAGGGGAAATTTTAGGTTGCATAAACAGTACTAGAATAAAACTTTTTTTAAAACCATAGGACTACACAAACAATGAACCCTAATGTAAACTATGGACTATAGCTAATAGTTTAATTATAACAATATTGTTTCATCAATTGTAACAAAGGTGCCACAATAATGCAAAGTGTTAATACTAAGGAAAAATATGTGGGGGGGGGGGTATATGAGAACTCTGTATTTCCTGTAAACCTACAACTTCTCTAATTTAAAATAAATAAATAAATAAATAAATAAAACTTGTCCCCTTAAAAAACTGACATTCTAGTGGGGACAGGGGGAGATAAACAATAAACAAGTAAGCAATAAATTATATTGTGATTAAAGAACAAAGAAGGGCGTGCCCATCTACCCTGCCTCTAATGGAGCGGTGGAGCTCTAATTGGGCATCATGCTCGCCTATCCCATCTACCCCAGGAGAGGCTGCACAAAAGTCCAAAAGACTTCTCCCTTAGGATAGACATCGGATTGTGGGCAAAACCCTTCTTTTCAGTTACTATTGCTTAGTGGTGTAAAAAAAAACGTTTTCTTAAGCACGTATTTTCTGGAAGT
The DNA here is from genome assembly GCA_029593785.1 of Cabassous unicinctus. Taxonomy (NCBI): domain Eukaryota; kingdom Metazoa; phylum Chordata; class Mammalia; order Cingulata; family Chlamyphoridae; genus Cabassous; species Cabassous unicinctus. The sequence goes on along the minus strand of JAQZBX010027519.1, from coordinate 24,014 downwards.
CAGAAACGTGGGCAGAGCACAACAGGGGCCTCTGCTGGGCAGACTCGAACCTGAGAATGACCTGACCGGGGGTGAGGGGAGGACTAGAACCATCTGGAAGCATCTTCACTCATGCCTGGTGGGTGACACGAGTTGCCAGCTGGGGCATCTTCCACAGCCTCTCCAGGCAGTCTCTCTATGTGGGATGATTGGGTCTCCTCCCAACTTGGCAGCTGGGTTCCAAATGTGAGCATCTGCAGAAAGCCAGGCAGAAGCCGGCGGCATTTTTGTGATCTGGCCCTGGAAGTCACCCGGCAATGGTTCTACCACAGTCTTTTGGTTGAGGCAATCTCAAAGGTCCACCCAGGTTTGAGGAGAGGGGACAGACCCCATTACTGAAGGCAAGGGGCGTCAAGGTCACTCTGTAAGGAGAGCAGGTGACTGGGAGACACCGTTGCAGCCACTTTGGGAAATGCAATCTCCCACACCTTCTAGAATATCTAATTTCCAAAAACAATGGGGTATCTAGATCTACCCAGAGTTATCTCATCAGCAAAAAGCTAAAACCACTCAAGCAGCGTGTGATCATATCTGAATGTTGTGTAACATTTTGAGTAGAAAATAGAAGAGCAGCACAATAACCCTTTGACTGATCACTAGTGCTCTTGGTGGCCTGAGATTTCTGCCTGCCGCTATTTGTTAAAGACTAGAAAATTAGGCCTTGGCTAAAGAATGCACTTACTCTTGATTTAAGTCAAGTGCCTACCCGGAGGCAGAGAGGTGTGGACGAAAGCACACATGCTTTGGGCACAGTCCTGGCTTCAAACTCCCTCTCTGCTGCTTACCAGCTGCCCGTAACATGTGTCTTCACTTCTGAAAAACAGGACAGCAGTAATAACCTCCTCATGGGGCTGCCATGAGAATTAAATGAGCTAATACCTGCAAGAACACTCCATACTTGGAAGCTCCTCTGAGCAGAGTTTCTACCATTTACACTACCAGTGGGATCAGTACATCCTCATGGTTCTTCTAATCCACTGCAATAAAATGTATTCTTATCAATATTGCTGTAACTTTTATGTCCTTTAAAGCTTAGAAGAAATGATACGCTTTTAAATATGTATACATATGAATGGTCCTTTGGGGGACAAATGGTCCATTTGTTTCTAGAACAATAGAGTGAGCCACACATAGTGTTTGAGATCTGCAAGAAGGAGCCTCGCAGATCCAGGAGGGTTTTGAAGGCAGCACTTGGGGAGCTCGAGGTCGTGGACACTCCATGAGAGGAACAGAGAAGCAAGACTGTCGACTCAGGGAAAACCTCGTGTCACCAACCTGACATTCTATGGCTGAGCTTCGTCACACTGGGGACAGAGCCACAGCTGGGGTGTGCATGGGTACAGAAAGCAGAGATTTCCTACCAGAGGGTAGCCACCACCCACCCACCCCCACCCACCCAGAGACCAAGCTGGCCTGTGCTGCAGGGAAGGGGCCTCACAATTTGTTCTTGAGGTGCTCCTCCTAGGCCAACAAGACAGGGTCTCCCCAGGTTCCCTGGAGATGAGGCTGCCCCTTGGTCGAGGGTGACAACCCTCCTTAGAGCAGATATCACACTGTGGAAGGCACAGAGAAATCAAATGTTAGGGAAATGAGGGGAGAGGGATAAATGAATGCACAGAGGGGAAGCGAGTAGCTGTGAAACTCCGGAATCATCCAGGCCTTAGGAACTGAGAGTCCATGAGTGTGGGGGGCGTGGGGGGGTGGGGGGTGCCTGTCTGTCTTGCTCTCCTGCAGTGACTAAGGCTGAAGTCCCCACAGGCAACATGTTTCCAGGGAAATAGTTCTCTCAACTAAATCCAACCCCGGAAGCTGGTTGGTTCACAGCCAGAGGATGGGTCCAAGTTGAGTTCAAGTCCTGGCTTTGCCACATAACATCTTGGCGGCTTTCAGCAAGTTACGTCACCAATCCGAGATGCTATTCCCGGCCTGTAAAATAAGGGAAAAAATTCCTGCTCAGCCTTCCTTGAAGGATAGATCTGAGATTCCAATATTTAATATCTGTGCCCTCCCTGCAATGTTAGTTCCATCGGTGCAGGGACCACGGCTGCCCCATTCCCTGCTGTATCTCTAGCGCCTGTCACAGAGCAAAGACGCAGTAAATACTCAGTGAGTCGGGAGCCTATGAGGCTCAGTGGCTGAGCCCCGGCTTCCCACTTATGAGGTCCTGGGTTCAATCCCCAGCCCCGGTACCTCAACAACAACAACAAAATACTCAGTGAGTAAATAAATGGTAGGATGGTGGTGAGCACAGCCACTGTCCTGGGGAGAAGGCATGAAAGGAAAGCTCTGTATGCACTGCCCCACTCCCCCCCATAGGACACTGCTACTCAAAGTGGGATCCAGGGACCAGCAGCAGCATGAGCTTGGTAGAAATGCAAATTCATGGCCCCGCACCAGACCTATTGAACCATAATTTCAGGGGGTGGGGCCCTGGAATCTGAGCTTTGACAAGCCCTGCACATGATACTGATGCTCGCTAAAGTTTGAGAAACACTTTCATGGCTCAGGTTGGGGTGAGGGTGAAATGGGGCCTGAGCCACCACATACGGGCACAGGTGGTGGGGAACCTGCCCGGCACCTGGCCCAGGTGTTGATTTTCCACCATTAGTGCTTCCCGTTTCCCACCACACCCCCACGGCTTCCTTGGCAGGAAAACCTGCCGTGGAGGCTGGTGAGGGCCTGAGGAGGTAGAGGAGGTTTTGCCTTTCCTTCCCTTTGCCCCTTCCTGTTTCAGCAAGACCTGCAGACGCCGCGCGGGGATCAGGAGATCTGCTTTGGTCTTCGCAGCCCTGAAGCAGCAGGGACACAAGAGCTTGGACAAGAGGTCCCTTCTCTGCACCGTGGCAATGCCCTGTGGGGATGGCTGGTAGGCCTCACTCTAGGGATCCCAGGTATGGCTCCCACTCTCCCCCTCCCCCCTCCCCTGAGGTCTCTTCCCCTTCCCCTGGAGGATGTGAAACTCACAGTAAGCTGTAAGGAACACACAGCAAAGATGAACCTCCGAGATAAGGCTTCATGATAAGAACTGTCACGGTAACCACTGTCCTGTTGCACGCTCTCAGTCGGGACTGATTCGAAGTAGCTAGAAGTGGCTGCTCAGGCACTCAAAGGGGGAGGGGCAGGCAGACAGAAGAGGAGGAGAGCTGGACCCCCGGAGAGCTCAAAACAGAACGGAACAGGGACACATGGAAAATCCTGCATTAGTCCAAAAATAAAGGACAATCACCTATGTCCAGGATCAGGGGGCACAGGGGATAAGGGACAGCCTGGCAGCAGCTGTAACCAGGTGGAGTGTTTCAACTGGATGCCCCCAGGGTGGCCTGCTGCCTAGAAGAGGATAAGGGACCTGACGATACCCATAAGGGTCAAGTGGACGGGTGACAAATCCACGTGGCTGTCTGTGGGACACACCACCCTGGGCACCACATCTCCCAAAGCAAATGGGAGTCTTCCCCAAAGATTTACTGTGCCGCCGTGGGAGGGCCAGCTGGAGGAATGGGAGGTATTTGTGCAGCCTGGACAAAAGACAAGCCTCGGGAAGCCACAGGACAACTGTCTTCAAATGTCAGATTCACCCCAGCAAGTCCTCCTGATCAGGGGCCCTGCCAGCACCCACAGCCACGCTCAGCTCCACCCCAGTGGCCACAGACACCCCAGACTGAGGAAGTCCTCCCCTGTCCTCAGCCTCCATGTCCCCATCCTGGGCCTGAAGGAGTAGGTTAAGAGCTTGGGCTCTGGGAGCCCTGACCCTACCACCCTCTCCTCGTGTAACCTTGCACCAACTCTCACCATCTCCGGACCTCAGAGGGATGCAATGAGGACCCTTTCAGTCACTCAGCAAATGCTGGTGCTGATGACCGCTCCCGGGGAACCGACACGCCAGGGGATCAAATGGGGTGACAAGGGCAAGCACCCAGGATAGAGCTGGCACACAGTTAAGTGCTCACTGAGTGCTGCTGGTGATGGGGCGGGGGGCTCTCCTGTCCCATCTCTGATCCTTGGTGCTTGGTGGGGGAGGGAGGGCCAGGGGCTGCAGTCTCTGCCACCTGGGGACCGACAAACCCTCCCCACCGCAGCACCCCTTGGCTGGGCGGGGGACCAGAGGCTCAGAGCAGAACCACTTGATGCGTATCTTGGGTCCCTGTGTGGTGCATGGTTTCCTTCAGTCAGCAGAACTCAGGTTACATAAATAATGCCGGGCTCGCCAACTCAGCACACTGCACGGCGTGCAGTCACGGCGTGACATCCCACCCGAGGTGCCACAGGCCAGGGTCCGCGTGAGGAACCGCGAGCCAGGCAGTTAAACATGAGGCTTGGGAAACGTTGTCCTGTCTCCTCGACATGCTAGCTGGGTGACGTTGAGCAAGCACCTTGGCCTTCGGGACAACAGGGAGATTGAATCCTAAGAGCTGTGGCTCTGGTCAGCCCGCCCAGGTGTGGATCCCACACCTACCCCCACTCCCACTCCCCACTTTCCAGCCTTGTTACCTTTCCTAGTGTCCCAGTCTCTCTGTACCTCTGTAAAATGGGAGTGACAGCACCAGCCCCAGCCTCGTGGGGTGGTTAGGAGAATGAAATGGGTTCGTACATGTAGGTGCTTGAAAGAACGCCTGGCTCGGTCACTGCTAGCTAGCAGCAGCAGCATGCCCCCATGTTTTCGGCTGGATTCCTCCAGAAGCTCTGAGATGAGGATTGGAATGCAGTCTGTTCAGAAAGAGAGTCCAGGAAGCACCTATAAGGGAGCGGGGGAGTGAGACGGGGAAGGAAAGGCCAAAGAGTGTTCACTGATGACCCGGTTACCTTCGTGGGCAGCTGAGGCCTAATCCTGCTGGGAGCCTCTGCGGGACAGCAGACGGACCTCTGAGCATCCTCCCAGCGAGGACCAGGAAGCTGCAGAGCTGGCAGTGGAAAGAAAACAGAGCGTAAGGAAACAGCCCCCACTGCAACTGCCGCACCAGGCTTCTCTGGAAAATCCATGGGTCCCCCCAGGGCCTCGTGACACACTGAGCTCTTCTGGGGAGAGGAGGGTTCTGGCCCAGAGTTAGCTTAATGTCTAGACTGATGAGGCTCCTCTAACATGATTTAAAGAACCCAAAGGGCTCCAGTCTAAAAAACACCTCCCTCTCTCACACCATCGCAGAGGGAACCCAAGATGCCCTTCTGAAGTATTTTAATCTGAACTGGGATTCAATCCAATTGGCATTTGAAAGCAATCCCTCCCTGGAGACTGAAGCCCAGGAGGAAGGGTGAGCCGCAGGGGCCGGGAGCAGAGGAGCAGCAGTGGGGAGAACAGTCTCCCCCACTGGTCCTGGTAAAGCATGTTGTGGGGTTTGTGTGTCCCGCCGCCATTCAAGTCTCCAGCCAGAGGCAGGGAATGGAGCTCATTCCTGACAGCTGGAGGCTGGAAGAGCTGGACGAAGACGTGTCCGAGCCTGGGGAGCTGGACTGGCTGAAACCTCCTGCAGGCTTCTCCTTGCCTCAGGAACATGCAGACGGAGCCTCTGAGTGGGGCCAAGAAGGCAGGGATCGACCGAATGACCGTGATCACAACACAAGTGTGCTTCTGCTGGCCTGGAGAGGCAGGGCAGGAGCCAAGTCATCGCCTTACCCTGAACTTAGCAGGACACGTTTTGGACACTCTAGAGCGCTGGTTGAGGGCTGAGGGGTGTTAAAGGATCCTCAACCCACCTGCCCATCCTCCAGCAACCTTTTGTCAGCGTCTTCCTCCTCCACACCTCCTTGATCGGCAGCTCTCCCATCCCCAGACGCCCTAGGCCCCCACCGAACAATTCACTTCTCCAAGGGCAGCACAGTGACTCCATGGACAAGGGCCGAGCGCCACAGCCCTAGCCTGCCTCCTCTGCCCCCAAGTCTCCATGGACAACTTCCTAGGCCCCCTCACAATCCCTCCACTGGAGAAACTCTTCTAAAAGAGGCCAGGGACAGGCTGGGCCATGGAATCCCTGATGGCCACCCCAGGGAGTTCCAAGAATAACTCTAGAGAAGAGCTGGGATGCAGTTGGGACACTTCCAAGATGTTCTTCCTAAGAAACAAGCGTGCAGGAAATGACACAAAGCCTCCTCCCAGGGCCCTGAGAAAAGTCCTCTGTGGCAGTGGGAGGTCCAGAAGGCAAAGCCTGCCCACCAGCAAGGGTCCCAAAGAGTTTTGTGCACAAAGGTGATTACAGGGGAAGCAAGTAGGAATGTGAAGAGGGTCACACACGGGCAAAACCACTGTCTGGGGCGGGGGTGAGACGGGGCGGGGGAGAGACGGGTGGGGGGCAGGAGTGAGCCTAGAGATGACCCAGCCTGTGCTCCTCAAACCTGGGCAGAAGGGGATCCCCAAGGGTATGCAATGCAAAGGTGGTGCATCTTACTGCGCCTCAACCTCACCCATAAACGTTGACAATGTTGAAAATGGAGAGACGTTGATTTTATACTTAAGCACCTATGGGAACCACAAGGTGCGCATGTGTGGGAATATTTAATTTATAACTCAAGACAGGCGCTTTCCCACCTCTAGGTTCCCCAGGGACTATTCACTCCGGCAGTTAGGAGTACGCCCACAGGCTGGTTTTAGATGCACTAAGCTAGTACAACATCAGCCATATTACAAATGAGAAAACCAAGGCCCGAAGAGAGTAGGACCCCTGCCCAAGTGCAGCGAGGGAGTTAGCCAACCAAGTGTCCCTGCAGCCTTGCTTGCGGGCTCCCCGGACTTCTTTCCAACCCTCTTCTCTCCCGGAAATGGGTCTGCCCCCTTCGCAGCTCTACTTGCGGACATTCCTTTTTTCAGAAAGTCGAAAGCATGACTGTGTTGGTGGGAAAGGTAAACACTGAACCCTGGAAAGGACTCGCTCACTAGCGAAAGCGAATCGCGCATGCGCCTGAGAAGCCCAACCCAGCCCCTCGGCCCCAGGGCGTCAACCCCGCCTCTCCGCGGCTCACCAACATGGCTGCCCCGCCACAGCCCATCCTGCCGGGTACTGACGAGCGGCTCCTGACGTCATATGAGAGCGCCGGTAGTCCCAGGGGCGACGGCGTCTGCACGTGTGCTCGGACTTGGCCGCTTTCAAGCTGGGCAATGGATACGCCGCTGAGGCGCAGCCGGCGGCTGGAAGGCCTAAAGCCTGAATCGCCCGAGAACCCCAGCTCAGTATTACGGGCGCGACGGGCCCTTGTGGAGTTCGAGTCAGGCCCAGAGGAAACAAGGGAGCCCGGGTCTCCTCGGAGTGTGCGGCAACCAGGCATGGGGTCCCCCGGACATCAGCCCGGGACTAGCCCGGGATCACCCGGTCTCGGGCAGAGTGCAGGCCTTGAGTCTCCCCGACGGCAGCCAGAGCCGGATCCAGGGTCCCCCCGGCGTCAGCAAGATCTAGGCCTGGCGTCACCCCAAAGACAGCCGGAGCCGGGCCTGGAATCCTCCCGACGGCAGCTAAAGCCAAGTGGAGAGTCACCAGAGTTCTCCCAAGGCCAAGTAGAGCCGGACCTGGAGTTAGCCCAGAGTAAGGAAGAGCCAGCCCCGGGGTCCCCCTTACATCAGCTGCAGCCTGGCCCAGGATCACCAGAACCTTATCCCGGTCAGCAGGCGCCAGGTCCGGAGCCCTCGGGGCCACCACAGGAACTGACACCTCAATCACCCGACTCCCTCCGTGATCAGCAGGAGCCGAGCAAGCCACTCCCGTTCGTGGAGACCGTGACAGGTGACCTCGGGGCAAAGAAACGAAGAGGTTCTTCAGCCCAGGCCCCAGCGTCCAAGAAGCTGAAGAAGGAGGAGGAGGAGGTTCCGATGATCCCGAAGGGGAAGCCCAAGTCGGGGCGAGTGTGGAAGGATCGCTCCAAGAAGAGGTGAAGTGGGGGTAGCATGGACAGGGATGGGGTCCTCTGTAGTGTTGGGGCCCTACCTTTGCCCTGGTGCAAGCCTGGGCTTTAGGAGGAGACAGCCCCAGGGCTGGAGAGCACTCAAATTAGTGGGGGTGTCACACAAAGAGGTGTTGATAATCAGAATGTGGTCAAGTGCCCTGGGATCCCAGGGAGGGCGAGACTATGCCCTCAGAGGTCATTTCCGTCATGCTTTTCCTTCTCAGGAGCCCTATGGACCTCTCTGATAGCAACTCATTTGTGGGTTCATTTACAGACAACAGATGTTTACTGTTGTCTGTCCTCCCTCTGGTAAGGGAGGCAGAAGCAAGTAAACTAGCCATTAATTTATAAAAGCATTAAGGTCTTTATCCAGTTACCTGTTACAGTTATTTGTCTTAGTGACTAAAAATGATTATTGAGCACAGATGATGTAGGACACAGTGCTAAGCACTTTAGCAGGGATTGAGTAGTGGGAGAGTCTTGCAAAGGGAACTGCATGCATTGTGGTATTTAATCTGCACAGCAGTCCCAAGATGCAGGTGTTATGATCTTCCCCATTGTACAAATGAGGAAACCAAGGCTCAGGGAGGCTCTATGAGTGGAAGAGGCAAGACCTGAGCAAGCACAGACCTGATCCCAAAGCCTGTGTGTCAAATCCCTTTTTCTATTCCTTGTAGATCCACCTTGACATGGATGGCAACCTCCTTAGAGGGAGGCACAGGGTTTTCCGTGTCTTTGTGCCACGGGCCTAGTAAGTGCTCAGTAGATGCCCATTGAATAAAGGAGGAAGAGTTGAGTCTGCCAGGAAGGAGAGGTGGTATTTGTTTCCCATTTTAGCTCATGGGAACCATTGGGCAGTCAGGGGTGCATAACTGCGAGGGACCACAGAGGGAAGGGAGGGTGTTTTTAAGGAAGAAGCCAGATTCACTGAGGGCTGAGCTTTGTGTTGAACTCTCACAACCCGAGGCAAGAAGTATTATTTTCCCCCATTAATCAGAAGAAAAACTGAAACTCAGAGTAATTTGCTACAAGCCAGCAATTGGAGAGATTTAGAAGCTGTAGTGACTGTAGAAGTTAGAGGAGCAGATGATGGCACTGCCCCTTCATCTTGTCCCAGCCCTCCAAGCGGGTCACAGGGAGAATGGCCAGCCATCGATGGCCATGTGGAATCCGGCTAGGAGGTTGGCTCAGGCAGGAAAGGGTGATGAGCAAGTTGAGTGTGGGAACCTGGGCGCCTGGTGTTCAGGCTGCAGGCACAGCTGTGAGGTCTGGCTAAGAAAATGAGCTCACTGAGCAAGAAAGGGCTGGGCCCGTGTACAGATCGGGAGAATGGAGAGGTCAGCAGAGGAAATCGAGGAGCAGCAGCCCAAGCAGGGCACAGAGACCCAGATCACTGGACCAAGAGGCAAGGGAAGGAGAGTATTGTCTCAGCTTCCCCACCCTGGATGAAAACCCCTCCTGACTTCCTTTTGCTTGCTCAGAGCTTGCATACCAGACTCCTTAATAAGGTCCCGCAGGCCCCCCACCTTTCCTCTTCCTTCCATCACCAGATTCCACATTGACCCACCCACCATCCCTCTCCCCCCCTGTTCCTCCAATAGGGTATGCTCCCTCCACCTCAGGACCTTTACACATGCTATTCCCCCTACTCAAAAGGCGCTTGCCCTGGCCAATCTTTGCTCATCCTTTAGAATTCAGTTTAAATGTCAACCCATTGGAAAAGCCCTCTCTGTCCAAACTAACTAGAGTTAAGTCCCATGCTATACATTGCCACTGTACCTCATACTTCTCTTTTGTAGCATCCCCATTTTCACAAATGCTTGTTTACTGTGTGATTCTTGTTGACTGCCCATCTTCCCCTCTAGACCAGGGGCTCCATGAGCGTGGGGACTTGCCTATCATCGCCAGACCCCCAGAGCCAGCACACGGTAGCATTTGACTGAACAAGTAGATGAATGAGAACAGAAGGTAATTCATTCATTCAACCAATTTATATTGCACTGATCTAGGATCTGAGGGCAAACACAGCTGTAAATAAAACAAGCCTCTGCTCTCCTGGAACATATATTCTATTTGTGGGAAGCAGATTTTATTAAAGAAACATGAATATACAATATGTCAGGTAGTGAGAAAGACTATAGAAAAAAATAAACCGGGATAGGGACCAGAAAGTGGCAGGGAAGAGCAAGGCATTGCCACAATGATCAGAGACGGACCTGCAGATAAAAGGGCATATGGACAGAGGCCTGAATGAAGTCAGGGAGGAAACCAAGGCATATATGGTGGAAAGAGTACCCAGGCAAGGGGAACAGAAAGTTTGGAGGCCCTGAGGCAGGAGTGTGCTTGTGCATTTGAGAAACAGTCTGGAGGCCTCGTGGCTGGAGGGGAGTAGGAGTGATGGTGGGGGCAGATCGCACAGGACCTTTTGGGCCCTGGCAGGGGCGCCGGCTTCCCTGAGTGAGATGGGGAGTTATGGGGCATTGTGGAGCAAAGGAGCAGCATGATCTCACTTTCCAAAGGATCATTCTGGCCTGCTGAGAATAGACTAGAGAAGGGCAGGGATGAGAGCAGGGAGGCCAGTGAGGAGGCTCTTGGCAGAATTAAACACCTTCAGATGCCACTGGCTATTCTCAAGAGGCAGGACCCAGAGGCCATTGAAATGATGTTTGGGGTCTGTGGAAGCAGCTTTGGCAGATGCTGAGTGAGCTCCGGAGATGGTGGCTGAGGTCTAAGAGACGAGTAGAGGCTGCACAGTAAATGCAGCAGGGTGGGAGGCAGCCCCAGCCAGGAAGGTGTCCAAGGGGGGTGGACCTGGCTGCAGCCTCCACCTTCCTGGCTCAAGCCACATGCCATTGTCGCCTCAGTGCCCACTCCTTGGGTTGCCTTCCCACTTCTTGGAGCACTGGTGTTTACTGAGCGCCTACGGTGTGCGAGTACTTCCCCAGCCCTGTCTTGATCAGCCCTCACACCACTCTTTGGAATGGGAGTAGTTCTCATCTGCATTTAACACTGGCAGGTACCTGAGCCTCAGAGAGGTTTCCTTGCCCAGGGTCAGGCAGGCAGAGAGGGTGGTAGACTCGAGACGTGGAACCCAGACCTGTCGTCCTTCACATCTCTACGTGACACCCATGTCCTAAGACTGCACTTCCCCAACACCTCAGCCAACAGCCACACGTGGGTATTTAAGTTTAAAAATTCATTCCAACTATATAAAATGTAAAAGTCAGTTCCCCAGTTGCACCGGCACACTTCAAGTACTTGGTAGCTTTATATATCTAGTTACCTTCTTGGCCTTCTTGTTCAGCATAGATGTGGAACATTTCCATCATCACAGAAAACTGTTTGACAGCATTTCTCAAGAAAGGGGGAGCAGTTTGTCTTGTGGGTCTGTGTGTCTCCAGCAACCTACCACCTTGACCCCTCAAGGTTTCTGGACCCCAGTGTGAGAAGCAAAACTTTCAGGATAGGAAAGACGTCCATGCTGCTGTGAACCTCAGTGTACAAATACCTTTTCCAGTCCCTGCTTTCAATTCTTTTGGGTGTATGCCTAGAAGTGGAATTTCCAGGTCACATGGTAATTCTATACCAAGGTGTGTTCTTGTTTCTCCACATCCTCTCCAACACTTATTTTCCGCTTTTTAAATAGCCATTCTGATGAGTATGAAGTGGTATCTCATTGTGGTTTTGATTTGCATTTCCCAAGTGGCTAATGATGTTGAGCATCTTTTCATGTGCTTATTGGCCATTTGTATATGTTCTTTGAAAAAATGTCTATTCAAGTCCATTTTTTTAATTGGGTCATCTTTTGTTGTAGAGTTGGAGGAGTTCTTTCTATATCGTGGATATATAAAATATATCGTGGATATGTCAAATATGGGGTTTCCAAATATTCTTCTCCTATTCTCTAGGTTGTTTCACTTTCTTGATAGTATCTTTTGATGCACAAAAGTTTTTAAATTTTTATGAAGTCCCTTTTCTGTATTTTTTCTTTTGTTGATCATACTTTTGGTGTAAAGTCTTAAGAACCCATTGCCTAACACAAGGTCCTGAAGATACTCCTCTATGTTTTCTTCTAGGAATTTTACAGTTTTATTTAATATATTTAGGTCTTTCAGGATTCTCTTTGTCTTTGGCATTCAACAGTTTGATTTTAATGTGTCTAGGACTGGACCTCTTCAAATTTATCATGTTTGGGATTGGTTGGGCTTCTTGGATGTGTATATTCATGTACTTCTTTAAATCTGAGAAGTTTTCTGCCATTATTTCTTCAAATATTCCTTCAGCCTCTTTCTTCTCTTTCTGAACCTCCCATAATGTATATATTAGTGTGCTTGATTTATGTCCCAGAGGCCTCTGACTCTTTTCATTTTCTTCATTCTTTTTTTCTTTCTGTTCCTCAGACTGAATAATTTCAAATGTCTTATCTTCAAGGGCACCCATCCTTTCTTCTGCCAGGTCAAATCTCCTGTTGAATGCCCCCTAGGGAATTTTTTGTTTCAGTTATATCTGTTATGGTGATCTGTGATCAGTGATCTTTGATGCTAGAAATTTAAGATGGTGAACTTAACCGATAAATGTATGTGTTCTGACTGCTTCACCGACCACTCAGTCTCCTGTCTCTCTCCCTCTCTTTGAGCCTCCCTATTCCCTGAGACACAACAATATTGGAATTAGGCCAGTTCATAAGCCAACAATGGCCTCTAAGTGTTCAAGTAAAGGAAGAGTCGTATGTCTCTCCCCTTAAATTAAAAGTGTTCATAAGCCTAGTGAGGAAGGCATGTTGAAAGCCAAGATAGGCTGAAGGCTAGGCCTTGTACCAAACAGTTAGCCAAGTTGTGAATACAAAGGAAAAGTTCTTGAAGGAAATTAAAAGTGCTCCCCCAGTAAACACACGAATGATAAGAAAGAGAAACAGCCTTATTGCTGATATGGAGAAAGCTGTAGTGGTCTGGATAGAAGGTCACACCAGCCATAACATTCCCTTAAGCCAAAACCTAATCCAGAGCAAGGCCCTAACTCTTCAATTCTATGAAGCCTAAGAGAGGTAAGGAAACTGCAGAAGAAAAGTTTGAAGCTAGCAGAGGTGGGTTCATGAGGTTTAAGGAAAGAAGCCATCTCTGTAACATAAAAGTGCAATTCAACAAGTGCTGATACAGAAGCTGCAGCAAGTTATCCAGAAGATCCTTGATGAAGGTGACTACACTAAACGAATTTTCAGTGTAGATGAAACAGCCTTCTATTGGAAGAAGATGCCATCTAGGACTTTGATAGCTAGAGAGAAGTCAGTGCCTGACTTCAGAGCTTCAGAGGACAGGCTGCCTCTTGTTAGGGGCTGAGACTGCTGGTGACTTAATGTGGAAGCCAGTGCTTATTTACCATTCTTTAAATCCTAGGGCCCTTAAGAATTATGCCAAATCTACTCTGCCTGTGCTCTATATATGGAACAGCAAAGCCTGGATGACAGCACATCTATTTACAACATAGTTTACTGAATATTTTAAGCCCATTGTTGAGACCTACTTCTCAGGAAAAAATATTCCTTTCAAATTTGACAGTGCACCTCATCATCTAAGAGCTCTGGTGGAGATGTACAATGAGATTAATGCTGTTTTCATCCCTGCTAACACAACATCCATTCTGCAGCCCACAGATCAAGGAGTCATTTCAACTTTCAAGTTTTATTATTTAAGAAATATTTCATTTGGCTATAGCTGCCATAGATAGAGAGTCCTCTGATGCATCTGGACAAAGTAAGTTGAAAACCTTCTGGAAATGGTTCACCATTCTAGAGGTCATTAAGAACATTTGTGATTCATGGGAGGAGGTCAAAATATCAACATTAACAGGAGTTTGGAAGAAGCTGACGCCAACCCTCATGAATGACTTTGAGGAGTCAAGAGGTCAGTAGAGGAAGAAACTGCAGATGTGGGGAAAATAGCAAGAGAACTAGAATTACTGTAGAAGTGGAGCCTGAAGGTGTGAGTGAGTTGCTGCAATCTCATGATAGAACTTAAATGGATGAAGAGTTGCTTCTTATGAATGAGCAAAGAAAGTGGTCTCCTGAGATCAAATCTACTCCTGGTGATGAAGCTGTGCTCATTGTTGAAATGACAATAAAGGATTTAGAATATTACATCAACTTAGTTGATAAAACAACTGCAGGCTTTGAGAGGATTGACTCCAGTTTTTAAAGAAGTTCTATTGTGGGTAAAATGCTATCAAACAGCATCACATGCTGTAGAGAACTCTTGTGTGAAAGGAAGAATCCATGTGGCAGACTTCAGTACTGTCTTACATTAAATTGCCACAGCCGCCCCAGCCTTCAGCAGCCACCACCCGATCAGTCAGCAGCCAGCAACATCATCGAGATTACAGCTCACTGAAGCTTGTATACTGCTTAGCATTTCTTAGCAAAAAGGTATTTTAAATTAAGATATGTACATTGTGGTTTTAGATATAATGCTGTTGCACACTTAATAGACTTAGTATGATGTATACTAGTATGATGTATAATACACTTAGTATGATGTAAACATAATTTTAGATGCACTGGAAAACCAAAAAATTTGTGTGACTCGCTTCATTGAGGTATTCACTTTATTGCAGTGGTCTGGAACTGAGCCTGCAATATCTCTGAGGTATGCCTGTATTTTTAAACTCTTTGTCTAGTATGTCCAACGTCTGGTATTCTTCATTGATGGTTTCTGATGTTTTATCTTTTTCCTTTGGATGGACCATCGTTTCCTCTTTTTTTTTTTTTTTTTGAGGTACTGGAACCTCGTGTGGGAAGCTGGTGCTCAACCACTGAGCCATATTGGCTCCCCTGAGTTGTTTTTTTGTTTGTTTGTTTGTTTGTCTGTTGTTTTGTTTTTTGTTTTTAAGAGGCACCGGGAACCAAACCTGGGACCTCCAATGTGGGAAGCAGGTGTTCAACCACTTGAACCATATCTGCTCCCCTCTTGTTTCTTTGTAAGCCCTTTTAATCTTTCGTTACACACTGTACGTTTCAATATTTTAATGCGTTACCTCTGGAATTTAGTCCCTCTAGTATCTGTTCCTTAAGTTTGCATGGAGCTAGTGACATGATAGAGGTTTCCTTGAATGCCAGGAGCTAATATAAACAAACAAATGCAAAAAAAGCACCTTTCACAGACTTTAAAGATTGGCTATGTGTTGGCTGGTGCTCTTCTTGGGAGTTTAGCCTTCCTATCAATGAACCTGAAGAATAGCCTGAGGCAAAAGCACATTGTCCTCTATGGTCTTTTCTGAGCACATGTCTTATCCTGGGCAGGTGCTCCTGGCATTGGAACTCCCAGGTTTACAGAGATCCAAATGACCCCTTTCTCCCTGTGAATAGTCTTTCCTCCTGGTCCTGGGTGCTGTATTGTTTCTCTTAAAGCCAGTAATGTTTTACCCTGGGGTCACTGCAAATTGTTTGTTTCTTAAGCTAATTTAGCTGTCTGCAAGCTGCATCTGCATGTAGGGCAAGTTACAGGACAGCACAGAGTTGAGTGTCCTGGTTCAGTCCTTCAGGCTGCCGCCAGACAGACTAGCATAGACATACATGCACCCCAGTATGCCCATAGGGGTCACTCTGCTCCCTCCAGAACCAGAACCAGGGATGCACACTGAGAGCACAGGCTGGCTCCACACCAAGCCAGGGAGGGGTGGGGGGGAGGCAGCAAGGGCACCACAATGTTTTCCTAACATTTTTAAGTTGCCTTTCCCTTGATTCGCTGCTTACCTAGTTACTGCAACACTTCAACTCTTATCCGGAGCTCTGAGGAAGATGGCTCTGCCAGTTTTTGCTAGTTCAAAGATTTTATGAGGGAACAGAACCCTGGAGTGAAAGCACAAAAAAAAAAAAAAAGAAAAGAGAACCCTGTAGTGTTTCACTCTGCCATCTTGGTTGACTGGAAGTCTTTGCTTTTAATTTTGATTATGGAAATTTTCAAATATACAGAATAGGAGAGAAACTAGTTTAATGAAGCCTCTGTTCCTATCACCAGTGTCAGCAGTGCTCAGCATGTTACCAGTCTAACTTCATCTTGCCCCTCTACGTTTTTTTTGTTTTTTGCTTTTTTCTTTTGTTTGTTTCTCTTTTTCTCCCTGGCGTATTTTAAATCATATCCTGGATATGTCATTTCACCCATGAATCCTTGCAGTGTACATCTTACTGAGATAATCTTGCTGTTTCTGTGACTACAGTGTCATTATCACTCTTAGGAAAGTCAAATCTGCTCTGATATCCCCTAATACTCACGCCATTTTCACATTTCCCCAATTGGGGAGATTCTGAATCATTACAGAGAACTCGAACCATTTACGCTGTTCTGAAATGGAACGGCTGCCCCCTGCAGGGAGGTAGCACCCCATCTCCAGAGGCATCGAAGCACAGGCCCGACTGCACCTGGTGGAAGCAGCAGAGCTTTTTGGCAAAGGCTGTGTGGCCTGGGCTGTGGGGTTACAGGCGCAGGTTCAAGTCCCGACTGCTGCTTAGGATCAGGGTACCCTTGAGCAAGTTATGTAACCTCTCTGGGCCTCGGTTTGCTCCTATAAAATGGAGAGAACAAGATACCCACCTCAGGAGCCCGTACCAGGGCTTGAGAACCAGTAGCCCATGGTCAGGGTCCTTTCTGCAGCTGCTGGAGTGTTGGGGTTCACTGCCGGGCCGGGGGAGGTGGTTCTAACTGGGTTCCAGAGAAGAAGGCCCAGAACCCAGAGCCTAGAGGAGCGAGGACGTGGTGGCATCCCACAGGCCCTGCAAGCAGCCTGCTCCGCACCACCCCCCCCGTGCAGGTTCTCCCAGATGGTTCGAGACAAGCCCCTGCGCACATCCTGGCAGCGGAAGATGAAGGAGCGGCAGGAGAGGAAGCTGACCAAGGACTTTGCCCGGCACCTGGAGGAGGAGAAGGAGCGGCGCCGGCAGGTGAGGGGGCCAGCCCGCCAGGCCGAGCCAGGGTCTGCTGTAAGCGGCTTGAGGGGACAAGAGGGCGCTCAGAGATGTGCCCAGGTGGGGAGCAGCCTTGGCCAAGAGATACCCGAGGGCCCCAGGGCTGTGCGAGCAGGGAGCCCGGGCAGAAGCAGGCATGCAGCGTAGCCAGAGGCTCCACAGGAGGCATGAGGACAGGGCGTAGGGGTGGGATGGGACGGGGCCTGTCCTCCAGGCCCTCATGTTCTGTGCTGGGCACCAGAGTGGAGAGGCCCGGGGAAAAGCGCCGAGTGGCCCTGGCTGGTGTAAGGAGCATCCAGCGAGATGGGGACAGGGCCCCTCCCTGGAACCCGTTCAGGTGGGAAAGTCCGGCACATTAGAAAGCGTCATCCCCAGGACTCGTTGCCGTCATTCTCCAAGTGGCTTCCAGACACCAGCAAAGTGATGGCCCTGCATCTTCCCTCCCGTGCTCTCCCCTGACGCCATCCAGGGCCGAAAGTGCCCCATGAGCAGCCCACACCCCTGCAAAGAGCGCGTCGCCCACATCAGGGAGGAAAGGGCACTCGCCAGCCCACAGAGTGGGGCTGTGGCATTGGTCAGTGTCTGTCCCCCAGGATCGGGGTTCTCAGAGGGGTGTCACCTCATCTCGTGGTTCCAGGGGCACAGGAGGAGAGCATTGGACCAGGAGTCTTCCCAGCCATTGGTCTTGGCCTTGCCGCAGAGGGAAAGGGTTGGACCAGTCACTTGGTCCTGTGTCCCCTGCCAGGCCTGTGACTGAGGCCCTCCTTACGGCCGCAGCCGTGTGCCAAGCCTTATCTCACTTCCTCTTGAGCAAGGTGGAGCCTTCACCTTACCATCCCCCTCTGAAGTTTCCGTGCCCAGCCCCCCAGACCTTCCACTTACCCTGGGGGCCCAAGTCTTACTTCTCCTTTCTCCCCCGGGGATCTGGGCCACCCCTACTTGCTAAGCTAAGGGAGGCCTCATCCCCTCCCCGGCCCTGCCGCCTCCTGGGGCCAGTGCGCACCCTGCCAGGGGGACAGCAACCAGCACAGCAGGAGAGCACTGGGCCACCGTTCCCAAGACAGACTCCTTCAAGTATTCCCAGGGGGACAGGGACTCTTCCAAGGCTTGAGCATGCATTAACTCATTTATTCCTCAGAACAATCTTAGGAGATATGCATTGTGATCATCCTCATTTTAAAGATGTAGGGCTCGAGGTACAAAGAGGTTACACAGTTTGGCCAAGGTCACTCAGTTACAGAGTAGCTGAGCTGGGATTTGAACCCAGGCCAGATTGCGCCAGAGCCTCCTCTCTGCAGCTTCAGCCCCTCCCCAGCCCCATGCCCTGGGGAAACTTCATGCTGCCGCAGCTGTCACCCCTGGCCTAGCAGCATGTGGACTGCAGGGGAGAGAGCAAGATTGCAAGAGGTTGGGAAGGAGCAATAAGGGCCAGCCCACGCTGCCTTCCCTGCCAGTGGCCGAGGAGGGACGAGGGTACTGTCTGCATGTGTGGGAACTTGCAGTGGGCCACCCTGTCTTAGCCCACCCACTCCTATCTGAGCCCCGGTCCTCAGCTGCCTGGCCAAAGGCCCCCCCTTCTGGAGTAGAGTCATGACCTTTCCACCATGGTGAGCCCCTGAGCGCTGGCCCTCCCCAGAAGGTCCTTGGCCCTCTACCTACCCCCACACATACCAGGAACAGTCTGGAGCTAGGGTCAGAGAGCCTTTTCCCCTCCTTTCCTGGGAATCGAGCCAGCCCTCGCTCCTCTGGGCCTGCATGGTCAGAGCTGCCTCAGCTCCCAGGCTCAAATCCTCCTCCCTGTGGCCTGCTTCCAGGAGAAGAAACGGCGCCGTGCCGAGAACCTGAAGCGCCGCCTGGAGAATGAGCGGAAGGCAGAGATTGTCCAAGTGGTGAGTGTCTCGTCTTCCCCTCTCCTTAGGGATCCCGCGCCCGCTCCTAAGCAGGGCCCAGGCCTCTGCAGGGTGGCCTCCCTTTCCCTGGGGAACGGGGATGGGGGCAGAGGCTCCAGCCACACGAATGCCCTTCCCTCACCAGATCCGAAACCCCGCCAAGCTCAAGCGGGCAAAGAAGCAGCAGCTGCGCTCCGTTGAGAAGCGGGACACCGTGGCCCTGCTGCAGAAGCAGCCTCCCCAGAGGCCAGCAGCCAAGGTCTGAGCTCAGGACAGCCCGAGTCCTTCTGCTGCCGGCCACCACATCAGACACGGCACCCCCGCGCACCATTGGTCAGATGCCTCGCCGGGGCCAGCACTCCCTGGGCTCCAAAACAGGGACCCCCACCCTGGAAGGGGCTCCCAAGCCTTTGGGGGGCCTTGGGCAAGTCTTTGTGGAACAGAACCCCGGAGGAGGCCTGAGGACATGGTAGAGACCGGTGACAGGAAAAGGTTCAGCTCTCCCCTCTCTCCCTCCTCCTCCAAGTGCCTTCAGACCAAGAAGAGTCGATCCTTTCATCCCTCAGCAAGCTGGTGACAAGAGGGACTCCCCCAAGTGCCCTGTCTCAGGGTCCTGGGTCCCACCCAAACCTGGAGGCCGGCAGTTAAGACCCTAGCTCCCCCACCTCTTCCCAAAGGCTGCTCCGGGTGCCTCTGCACCCTGCCGACCCTGTCACCCAGCGAGCTCTGTCCCCCTCCACTTTCAACACTGAAAGGGTCCAAGGGGGAGGCTGCAGGGAGCAGGGTTTCTCTCTCACACCCTCTTTGCATGCCAGATTCTACATCAGCTCCAAAGATATTAACTCACGCCCATCCAGACAACAACAAAAATATTTATTGAATGCCTACTGTATACAGGCACATTTTTCTGGGTACCAGGAAGTACAGGCCACAGACAAAAGTCCCTGCCCTCAAGGAGCTTTCACTCTGCTGGGGAACAGCAGACAATAAACAAGTAAAATACATTGTATGTCAGGTGGCAAAAAGTGCTGTGAAGTAACAAAGCAAGGTGTTGGGGCGATGCCTGTTCAGTCAGCTGAACATCTTACCATGCCATTGGCTGAGCCTCTGCCATGGGCTGGGAGTCCGCAGTGAATTAGCCTGCCCAGCCTGGGAGTGGTGCAAGCAGCACTGGACCAAGATCCCAAGAGAGTTTCTCATCCAGCACTTCCATAATTTTCATCCCCCAAATTTCCAGCCCTGCCAGTCCCCGGGACGCAGAGCTGAAATCTGGCATCTCTACCCTCAAGTCCACGGTGGGTGGAGGGAATAGGTAGATGAGGTCATGCTGCAGTGGGAAGGGCCACGCTAGGGAGAGGTACCAATTACCTGTCTGCAGCAAGGGCTGGCCCTCCCAGCCTCCAGGTGCTGCAGAACTCTTGGGATTTCCAGTGTTGCTCAGAGGGCATCCCACAAAACACCAGGCCTATATGGGGCTCAGCATGCTGTGGTCAGATTAGGCGATGCTGGGCTGCAGTTCTCAGGGCTGCAGGCTGGACTTGGATTAGTCTGGAGTTTCCCGAACTTTGGACTGTGGTACCCCTTTTTCACCTTACAGACACTTGGACAATGCAGGATTGGAAGGGTAGAGATGGGGGCCTTGGGTAAGTCGCATGATGTGCGTTCACTTGGCAATCAATTTGTTGAGCATCTAATGCTTAGAAGCCAGGGCTTAGAGGTTGGAGTGTGGACTCTGCTGGGCAAGCTAAGCTCTCTGTGCCTTGGTTTGCTCCCCTGTAAAACTTGGGACTAATAGGACCCGTCTCCTGAGGTGGTGGGATAGCACCTCTAGCTCAATAAACCTTAGCTAGAGGGAAGAGGATGGACTCACCCAGCTTCTCAAACCTTTCCTTCTACTCCAGAAATAAATCGCAGAGTTGATATAAAAGTGACTCCCCTCCCCCAGCTGTCTGGTGGAATTGGCCTCTAGAAAGGTGTGCCTGCCTGGTGTCCCTTGGGAGCCCACCATCCTCGTCTGAGAAAGTCTACAGGACTTTAACCCGTGTTCTGCAGAGTGTGGTCCGTGGACCAGCAGCACGGAACTCAGCCAGGAGCTTGTTAGGAAGCCCTAGCCACCTGCTGAATCCAAATCTGCACCCCTGGATGATTCGGATGCATAATGGTTTGCGAGGCTCTGGCGTAACTTTGTGTGTGATTCACTGAAGCACCAGGGGTGCTTGAAAAGGACGATTCCTGGGTCCTGCCCCGCATACACCCAGTAGCCCGGGTGGCCGCCTTTTGACGACGTGCCCTCGCGATGCTTTTGCGCCCGGAAGGGCCCACGGTCCTGCCTGTGCCTTCCTAGCAGAGGGCCTGGGCGCACGTCCTAGTCGGACGTGGTGCTCAGCGCGCGGTTCAGCGGGCCCGTCTCGTCCCGGGACCGGGTCCGGGCGCGGTCTCTCGGCGGAGGCGCGGCGCGGCCGTCCCGCAGCCAGCGGAGGAGGCGCGCGGGGCCGGGCGGGCGGCGGGCGCCCAGCGTGGCCGAGGCGGCCGAGGCGGTGGTGGTGGAGGAGGCGCGGCGGCGGCGGCTGCTGCCCGCGCCCCCCAACTCGCTGTCGTCCACCAGCACGCTCTCCAGCACGCTGCGCAGCGAGCGCCGCAGCTTGCGCACCACGTCGGGGCAGGTGAGCACGTAGAGCAGCGGGTTGAGCACGCTGTTGAAGAAGGCCAGGCCGGTGACGAAGGGCAGCCCGCGCCATACGAGCGGCCGCAGCGCCTTGTCGGCGTGCGCCCGCGCCTCCAGCAGGCTGAACACGTGGTAGGGCCCCCAGCAGAGCGCGAACGCCACCACCACGGCTGCCACCAGGCGCACGAAGCGGCTGCGCCGCCGGCGGCCGCGGTGCCGCAGCTGCAGACTCACGGCCACGTGGCTCGAGGCGATGACGGCCAGCGGCACCACGAAGGCCAGCAGGAACTTGCTGACGGCCAGGGCGGCCTGGCGCGAGTGGCACGTGGCGTCGCGGTCGGGCCCGGGGTTCAGCAGCAGCACGTTGTAGTAGCACATGATGCGCCCGTCCCGCCGCGGGATGGTGTCCCGGAACACGAAGTAGGGCACGGTGTTGAGCACGGCCAGGGCCCAGAGCGCCAGGCAGACCTGGTGCGCCGTGGCCACCTTGCGGTGGTTCTGCGCCCACACGGGCCGCACCACGAGCAGGCAGCGGTCCAGGCTGATGGCGCTGAGCAGGAAGCCGCTGGCGAACATGTTGAGGAAGAAGACGGAGGAGTGCAGCTTGCAGAAGGTGGTGCCCAGCGTCCACGAGTGGCCTATGGCCAGGAAGTAGGTGAAGAAGGGCAGGGAGGCAGTGGCCAGGAGGTCGGACAGCGCCAGGTGCATCACCCAAGTGGTGACCACGGTCTGGCGCATGCGGCAGCCCACCACGAACAGGATGAGCCCGTTCTCCACCATGCCCAGCAGCGCCGCCAGCCCGTGCAGCAGCACCGACACGTGGTCCATGTAGCGGATGGTGGAGTTGCTGTGGCTCTGGAGGTGGCTCATCTCCTCCAGGAGTGGGCAGAGCGGCTTCAGCGTGGCGTTGGCCGCCATCACAGCCCTGCGCTGGGGAAAGGAGGCGCTGAGGTTGGTGGGCGGGGGATGGGGGGGCTGGGAGGGGTGCAGAAGAACCTGCAGAGAAGGGTAAGGAGGGTGCAGGGGAACCTGAAGAGAAGGCTGGACTGGGAGCCAGGAGACGGGAACCTGACCTGTGAACGTTATAGATGAGGCTGCTGGGAACCAGGGAGATTGAACAAAGTGGGGGGTGGGGGGAGGGAGTCGGGAGAGAGTGGGGGAAGGGATTGATGCAACCTGGGACAAGCCATCTAACCTTCCTGAGCCTTCCTGAGTCTGTCCCCTCACCCACCACAGTGTCCTAGCAGTACCAGCTCATAGGTGGGGGAAGGACCTGAGTCCTATGCCAAAGCATTTAGAACGGGGAGGTGCCCAGCACCTACTAGCCCTATATGAATGTTAGTGGATTGCTGCTAAGCAGCTGACTGGAGAGTCCAAGGACGAAAGGTAGCATGGTCAGGCCAGGCAGGACCCCTTTTCCCAGTTCCCAGAGCCCTGGGGAATGAATGAGGCCCCAGATCGGGGAGGGGGGGGTTGGAAGAACACCATGCCTTTAGGGGTCCTGCCCCACCCCACCCACAGCCCCCAGGCCTCGCCTCTCCCTGCTGCATAGGTGCATGCTCCCACAGTGGGGCCTGTTTGCTGGCCGGGTATGTTGACCATGGGTGTGTAGACCATGCACCGTGGCCCCCACCCCTCCCATAGCTGGAGAGGAAATAAGATAAGAGGAAGGCAAGTGCTGGGCAGAAGGAACTGCCAGATTGGGGCGCCGGAGGCCCTGTGGGGCCAAAAGACATCTCCCCTGCCTGCCCCACCCAGTTCATTCACTTACTCACTCACTTGGTCAACCCATCATCCAGCAACTGGTTATTAGGCGACTGCTCTGGGGCAGGTGCTTGGGAAGCCCCCCTGCCAAGGCTGTGCCTGAGGCTGGTCCCTGCTCCCGCCCCTGATGGATGAGCACACCCCAGACCTGCATGCTCATACCCCTCAAGAACCGGAGCGAGCATCTGCTCTGAAGCCGGTGGACGACTGTCAGGGCTGAGGAAATGGGGCTGGGGGGTCCCTGCAGGAAGCAGGGGTTGGGGAGCGGGGCTGGCACCCAGCGTGCACCTTCACATAGGTGCTCTCTCTCTCTCGGCTCTATGGAGAAGGCTTCTCTCCACATTCAGATGAGAAAACAGACTCGAGGGTCTAAACTTGCCCTAAACCACCCAACCAACTCAGACCTGTGGAGGTACAAAGGACAGTTGTGCACTTACCCTGTGTTCTTTCCTCTCTCCCTGCTCTGAGCAAGAGAGGGAGAATGAGGGGGTCTTTAATGGTGGGCTTTCCCGGGGATACACTGTCGGCCAGGAGGAGTAAAACCTCTCCCCTCCAGGGACCACTGGTCCTCGATATCCAACTATAATTTCCCTGGCAGGTGAGCCCCTTGGAGCTGGGCAACAGCAGGTAGGTGGGGGAAGGGAGCATGGGACCTGGGCTCCCCAAGAATGGCCCTACTCCCTAAGCTTTAGACTTGTGGAGCAATTGCACTCACAGCCCTATGAGACACCCCCCTCCTTTCCAAAGGAGGAAACAGGTTCAGAGAAGCACAGCAACTTGCCCAATGTTTCTAGCTGCAGTGAGATCTGGGTCTCTATTCCCAACAGACAAATGAGTGCCC
>JAQZBX010027518.1:0-28329 GCA_029593785.1 Cabassous unicinctus | reverse complement strand
TAGTATTTGCCAATTTCTGTAGTGTAAATTTCAAGCTACTACATGTAAACTCACAGAATGCAAAGTTGGGAAAAGATGCACAATAGCACACTGTTATGTACTGTTTCCCTTTACAGATAGAATAACAACCTTAACAGCAGAGATAGTTGAGAAAGGTGTTAAAATAATTAGGAAGTAATGAATTTTGAGTATGTCCTATTGTTTTTAATGTAATGTATTTGATTGTAAGGTTGGACAATTTTTAGTAATGGCTCTGTTAACAACCATCTATCAAGATTCCTTCACATTTAATAATTGGCTCTCATGCACTGATATGAGCCAAGTTTAGCAAACTTTGTCAGCCTGGGGGAAAAAAACCAAAAACCTAAAAGTGGTCCACCCTTGGGAGGGATATAGCTCAAGTGGTGGAGCGCCTGCTTCCCATGTACAACACCCAGGTTCGATCCCTGGTACTTCCTAAAAACAAGCAAACAATGTAAAAAACAAATCTCATTGGGGAGTGGATGGTGGATATAGCTCAGTGGTTGAGCACCTGCTTCCCATGTACAAGGTCCTGGGTTCAATTCCCAGTACTTCCTTAAAAAAAAAAAAAAAAAGTGATCCCCCCATTACAATACAGAGCAGAGCAGGGGAAGAGCAAGGAATGAAATGGAAGGCAAACCGATCTAGAAATGATACACCATAAATTAACATAAACCAAACAAATTAAGAAATCTATCCAACAAGAGGGAATTTAGCATCTCTGTGCCTGACTTCTTGCTAAAATCCTGGTTGGATGGATGATTAGAGTCATAGAATTTTCCCAGAAGAAAATACATTTTGGCTGGTACCAATGTTATCATTTGGAGTTTTCTTCTTTATTGTCTTCTTTTCCCCTTTATTTACAAATGTCTTTTAGAGGAAAAACTCCAGGCCATCACAGATCAAGAAGTGGAAATTGTACCAGTGATTTTTTGCTCTAATGCAATTTTGACTGATTTCTTTCAATACGGAATTTTTTCTCAAACTGATTCATCAAGATGAATCTATGGTGGAAGAACTAGTAATAGAAAGGATTCAAAATGCTTAGAGAAGCCAAGAGTATATCTGTATACGGTGTGTTTTTCTTTTATAGACTTGGGGGATGTAACTTACCCACACTGGATCTCGGTTTCCTCATTTATAAAAGGAGAAATGAGGGGAGTCTAAATCGATTAAATCTAAGGTCATTTCTAGCAGTGAAGTTCCATGATTTTATTATGTTGTATGTGAATTCAGGTTGAATATTTTATTCAATTTCTCTTGCTTTTTACAATTTTTCTCATTTACCCACCCACTGTAACTAACATAGATCTCTCCTTTTGATCAAAAGCACAAGCCAAGAAGATGCAAAAATAGAAAAAGCAATGAAAGATAGTGAGTGATTCCACTAACAATCAGGAATATTTTCTAAATGGCCACATCTGGGGAAACCCTGATCCAACTTATTTTCTGGGAACTAATGGTTGGCTGAGATGAGTTGTTGATAAGCCACAAAGCCAAGGACCATTAACACTTGATTGTCACTAATTCTGAGTCAATGTCCCATTTCAAAGTCATTAGTGGTATTAACAACTGAAAAAGCGCACACACACACACACACACACACACACACACAAAGGAAAAAGAAAAAAAGAAATACAGCATTAGAATATTTTTAAAATAACATATTATTATTGGAAATTTCCATGAAAAGCCTTTATTCAGTAAACACCTCTTCAGAGATGTGTGTAAATTCTATGCTAAGCATTACATAAGATACAAAGACACAAAATAGAAAATACAACTTCTACCCTCAAGAAGTTTATGTTCTATACAATATTATGTTCACATGGATTTATATTTACCTAGCATTGATGATCTTGTAAAAAAATTTTAAATTATGTAACAAACCAGCCAGCCACAAAAGCCTTAAATACATCACACATCTACTTAAATCAATGTATTCATTCCATCCTATAGTCAATAAGTGTTTGAGAATCTCATAAGTTACAGTCACTGTGCTAACAGAGCCTGCCGTTTAGTGAAGGTACAAACAAGTAAGAAGCCCACTGAGAGCTACAAAGAAGTGACAATTATGGCAGTGCATGGAAAGGCCTCCTAATTCAAATATGACGCAGAATTGTTGCCATGGTGGTCATCTGCTGTTTTTGCCTGCCCAACATCCTTTTTCCTCTCTTTAAGCTTATTACCTAATTTCCCTTTGGGAGGCTCCCCTATTCCATGCAACTGGGGAATGCTCCCCTTAACTGGTGAGGGCACACTGCTCATGGAGTGGATCTGTGACCCAGGCCACCCAGGAGGCATTTTCTCCCAGAACTATTAATCCTGAATGGAGTGTTACAGACTCAATGGTTGGAGCTTTCCCAATGGCAGAACCTTGAAAAGACAATACATTAATTCCTACTGTGCAGATTCCTAGCGCTACCCTCATTCCTGTCCCAAGTCCTGGGTTTTCAGCTTTTCTTTTGTAACTTTACACTACCATGCGATCTTTCTTCTTAGTATAATAAATGAGAGTCTGTTTCTCTAACAACAGATACTGATTCCCAGTAGAAGCTTGAAGCTGAGCCCAAGAGATGTTACTGCTCTACTAAAGGGATGGCTAGAGATGATAGTAGCTTGACTTAGGGTAGTGGGAATGGAAATAGAGAAGTTGGGAAGTTAGACTCAACAGAACATGGAGGGCAGTTGTTTGTTGGGGGCAGGGAATAGGGAGGAGTCAGAGTTAACTTCCAGGCTTGACTTTGGCTGACTTAGGAATGGTTCCATTCACTGAAACAAAGAACCGTTCTAGGGAGCAGAGGTGGATCAAGCGATTGGGTGCCTCCCTCCCTCATGAGAGGTCCCGCGTTTGGTTCCCGGTGCCTCCTAAAAGGAAGATGAACAAAGAGCAGACAGCAAGCACTAACAATGGGCGGGGGGGGGGGGTGTGGAATAAATAAAATAAATGAGAAATAAATAAAATAAATAAAGATGATAGTCCAGAACAGCCCTAGGATATACCAACATTTTAGGAGAGGCAAAATGGGCCCTGGGGAGAAACAGCCATAGAAATCAGAGGATACTGTGAAGATTGTGATGCTATGGAGGCCAATGTAAGAAAGTATTTTGGGGGAAACGGGCAGAGATAGACAACGCTGTCAAGAGATCAAGAAAGATAAGGATTGAGAAGCATTGTTGGACTTAACACAAGGAGGTTATGGGTGACTTTGGTCAGAGCAGTAGGAACAGAAACCAAACTGCAGTAGTCTTAGGACTACACAGCACAAAGTGTGAGCCCTAATATAAACAGTGGACTGTAGTTAATACAATTATAATAGCATTCAGTTGTTAACAAAAGTATTACATTAATGCAAAGTGTTAATAGGGAAAACTGTAGAGGGTTATATGGGAACTTAGTATTTTCCACATGATTTTTCTGTAAACGTACAACTTCTCTAATTTGAAAAAAAAAAAAGTGGTTAGGAATGGAATGTAGAGCTGTCCAGGATAGCGGGGAAGAGGAAGAGAGACTTAAAGGAACTTGTTTGAAAAGATAGATCTGTCTTGAGTATGCTGAAATGTTGAAAAAGGACAAATAGAGAGGAAAGGGTTGCAGGTACAGGAGAGGAGGGATAATCAAAGGACCAAGATCCTGAAACAGTTGGATGGGATGGGATCCAAAACACAGATGGAAGAACTACCCTGGAACGAAGGAGAACAGAAGTAGCAGCACTTTTTTTCAGCAAGGAGAAAAGAAGAAGGGAAAGCTGTGGAGGTTAATTTACAGCCTAGAGATGGAATATTGAAGAAATTCTTGTCTAGTGGCTTCTAGTTTCTCTTAAGGGGCAAGAAGGTCATCTTCTGAGAGCCCAGGTTTGTTTCTGTAAGATTACTGAGTGTTCCACCTTCAAAACCTGTGAGAGGCTATTATTTCTGAATCCAGATCCTTTCCTCCACCTCCAGTTTGAACTCTCGCCTTCACCTCATAGCACCCTGTTTTTCTGGAGAATCAATCAAGAAGCAACAAGCAATGAAATGGAGCAATGTGAGCCCTTCTCACATCAGCCTTCTCTTGCCTTACAGTTTCTCTACCTTTGTCCTGTAGTAATTTAGGGAAGATTTTCACCAACAAAGGGATATACTGAAGATCTGTTTTTCTCCTGACTATTTATTGTTACCCTACATAGGCTTCTGATAAAAATGAACTAGTATAATAGTAAGAAGATGACACTGATTCCACAGTATTATGAGAATTAATTCATTTATTTAACAAATATTTGTTGTGTGCCTATGTGCCAGGCACTGTACTAGGCATAAGGAATATTTCAATAAATAAGGTAGAGTCCCTGCCCTCATGGAGTTTATATTCAATGATTGGCAGCCAGGCAATTATCACGTAAGTAAAACAAGATGGTTTCCAGTAATGATAAGAACCGTGAAGAAAATACATCAACATGATAAAGACAAATTGAGGCAGAAGAGGGATAAATTTGATAAAGTGGTCAGGGAAGCCTTCTCTGAGGAGGGGATCTTTTAAAACATATTTTTATTACAGAAGTTGTGAACTTACAAAGCAATCATGCACACATGTGGAATTCCCACACAACACCCCTTCACCAACACATCACACTGTTGTGGAATATTTGTTATAGATTATGAGATAACACCATCAGACTAATACTAACTATGGTCCATAGTGTACATTTGGCATATTTTTCCATACCCCTTATTATTAACACAGGACTTCTTTGGCATTGATGTAAGAATATTACAGTATTGCTGTTAGCTATAGTCCATAGGTTCAAGGAGGGGATTTTTAAGCTGACACCTGAAATGTAAAAAGAAAAGAGCCATTCAACACTCTAGATTCTAGAGTCTAAAGGAAGATCTTTGTTGGCAGCTGGCAAAGGTCTTCAGGCAGGGTGGACTTATCTGGTTGAAAGGAAGAAAGACCAATGGGGCTGAGGCAAAGCGAAGAAGATGAAGCTGGAGAACAAAGCAAGGGCAGATCCTATAAGCTGCTGAACATCAGGGTAAGAAGTATTTCTTGCTTATTAAAATGGACAGCCGCTGGAGGGTTTAAGTAGGGAAGCAAAGTGATCTGATTCACTTGCTACAATATACAATAAACTTAACCTCCAACCTGAAACTTGAATGTTTTAAAAGGTTAAGTTGAAATATATTAAAGAGTTTACTATCAGCCATTCAGCCTCCTGTGTCTCACTTGCCGAAAATTTTTCATTCTATTTTGAAGAAAAATGAAAACTATGAGCATTGCATGCTGTGTATCTCACCATCCTATCTGATAAAAAATGTAAGGCATAATTATCATTAGGTCTTTCACCATGCCCTCTCCACCTAAATTATTTGATAAACTCAAGGAATTATTAACGGAACTCTTATAACAATGGCCTTCAAAACTATTTAGAGATTTACATTTTACTTAAAAAACCTACTAAGAATACTATAACATTCAATTGGTACTCTTTTTTATTTTAAAAATTTGAATTCCAAACTCTTAAGTCCCTTGAAATCCTTGTTAATTAATATTAGACTTACTCATTTTCACTTAGTTTTTTGACATTCAATATTTAAATTCTAAAATCTAATGAATGATAAGCATTTTCAGATATTACAGTGAGTAATTATTAGGAATCCAAAATACACAAACCATTAAAATTATTACAACTCCCATATTATCTCATAAAAATAGAATACAAACAACTGACTGCAAAAAATCTAGACTGTGACTATTTTTTATATTAATATAATAGGAAAGAAAAGAATGCCATTACAGCTTTTCAGGTTCAACATTTTGATTAATGACTTGAAGGAAGGCATTAATATCAGACTGATCTAATCTGCAAATGAAACAAAACTGAAAAAAAAAATACTAAATAGGATGGAAGAAGCAAATCTGAAAGCAGAACAATGGACAGGACTGATATGCCAAATCTTATCAGATGGAAATTAGTAAGACTATAAAAAGGTAGGATGGGGGAAGATACGTCTCCATTAAAAGCCACTGTACAAAGTTAAATACTAGAGATCTTAGCTGTAAGCTCAGTGGTTCAATATACCATTACATGAAATTAGCAGAAGTATTTCAGTGTTTCAAATAAGGAAACCAGTGAACTACTTCTACTGGTCACTGACAGATCTTAGGGGCCAAGGGTGATGATCACAAACTGAAATTCATGCCAACAAGATCAAAAGCTTGGCAAAAAGTCAAATGAAGAGAAAAGACATGAGGATGCTGGGCTGGAAAAGCAAAGAAATGAATGAGAATTGCATAGTGTCCCTTTCAGTGCTGTAGAAATCCCAAGTAGGAGAGGAATAAAATATCTCATTATGCAGTCCTAGATGGCAGCCCTAGCACCAATGGGTGCAAGTTACAAGGAGATGGATTATGAATCAATGTAAGTAAAAACTTTCTAACAATTAATTAGATAGGTGATAAAATGGACTTACTCCCTCAGTCCATACATAGTTCTCTATCACATAAATCATTCAAACTGAGACCAAACACCCAGACTCAAAGATATTGTCTGTGTGAAGTTTTACATATATTATCAGAGCATAATTGTTAACATGATAGTATTGTGTGGTAAGAAAAGGTCCTCAAGATACTGCAGTAATTGCTGGATATTTATTCTAGAAGGCAGAGATTGAAAGGCAATTCCAGTTATGTTGCAAAATTAATCAGTAGACATACCTTCCATAATACTTCTCCACAAGTACTTTGAGAAATTAAGTGCCTCCACGATTATGAGTCACACAGGTGATATTGCTGGAAACCAGCAATGAGTGTGAGTACGGCTCCTTCCTGGAGATGTTTCCACTCCTCATTATTTGTATTGAATTAGCTGTAACCCATAAAAATGTATTTACTTCCAGGTAAGAAAATAAGTTGGAGAATTTACTCAAAAAGGTGACTTTTAACCACTGACCCTTTGATTATAGGATCAAGGTGAATAGTTGACTACATCTGAAGCAATGACACCTGGTCATTAATAGATCCAGAGTTCAAATAAGCCTGGTTAATCAAACTCTAAAGCAGCATTTCCTAAGCTGATATCATTATTAACAAGAGAAAGAGAAAAGGGTCCGTGTTTTTAGAAGCACTGTGCCAAAATGAAACTAAACTAGCTTCCTTATTGAAGGATTTCTCAGAGCTTTTAATGTTACCTGTGAAGAGGGCCTATGCTATGTAGGAAATATATCCTATTTTCAGAACAAGGCACCTCAAGACACAATATATACTTCTAGGTACCAATGCTAGAAAGTAGAGAATGGAAGGCAATTTCAGTTATGGTATGTCAATAATCAGAAGTTTACTACTATCAGAAGCTGGCAGTAAACTTAACAACCAGCTCTCTGGAGAATGAATATATGCATGTACGTACATATATAAGTTTATCATAAATTTTACTCATATAAATGATATAAGCAAATAAAAATATAATATGTTTACAAATATTTTACAATAGTTACAAGTTATTTTTACAATCGTTTTACAAATAAAATATACGATATTCTTTATTATAAATTACATATAGCTAATTAATTCTCACAGATGGTTTCCTTGATTTTTGCCAAACTCTTATATCACTAGCCAACTTGCAATTAATGAGCAAGTGTAGCTCCACCATGAAGGCTGGTTGATATTTTTATTTTAATGATTAAGACAAAAGTGAAATGAAAAGATGTGCCAGAACTTCACTGATACAAGTGATTTTTTGTTGTTGTTGAATCACATAATGGAAGACTATGTCCTCAATTTTGTGTGCTTTTCATAATATTACAGCTAAATACACAATATGCTTTTAATTTGCATTAACATTTTTTCCATCACTTAAGTCTAGACAATCAACAAGACAATAAATCCAAGTGCTTGTTTGTAGTGTTTTCTTATTCCCAGGATATATATATTCTCACCATGCTAATTTCAGGCTACCAACATGAGATCGCTAAACAGCAGCAACATGACATTATATATTATTTTTACCATACAGATACAATGGACATAAATAACCACAACAGCATAGATAATTATAAAATGAATAAAATAAATAGGAAAGGAAAGTTTCTAAGAACTCATTACCTTTGTTTTTAATACAATTCCTTAATTATAAGTTTATATAATTTAATATTTAATAACAGCTGTGCTTAACAACCAGCTCCCTAAATTCCTGAACAGTTAAAATTCAGTTCTCATCATACCAGAAACCCTTTTATTTCTGAACATCATTTCAATCTAGTATTCTCTGAAACTCACTTTAGGAAATATGTATATACAATTTTTATACAATAAATTCCTTTCAAATTTATATTAGAATTCTGTTAAATATAGCCCTTGACATATAGAAGTAACCTATCTGAATTGTTTGTGCTATACCTCAATGTTTATGTTACAATGAACTGGTTAAATCAAAATAAAATGTTTATACAATCTGTCATATGCAAAAAAAATTAACTTATCAGATCCATATATAAATCATATTTATAAAACTCTATACCAAGAATGTCTTGCTGTTTTGGTTTAGGCAAAAGTATAAAATACTTAAGTAGCAGCAGTTGCTTAAACTGATAATGAAAGAGAGCCATTAGAAATTCCCTTTGAAATGAGGCAAAAAGAAAAAAAGTCTTAAGTTTCTTAATAGTGTTGAGTAATTTGTTCATTTGAAGTTCAGAGCAATCCTGCTGGTTATTCATTCCTGAATTCAGATTATGGCTGTAGGAAGAGATCCAGGCAATGGGGGAGAATATAGAGAAAAACTTCTGGTTGGATAGTCATCTGTCATTGCTACGGTTGGGTACTGTGAGCCAGGAAACCTACTGGTGGAAAGTAACCTTGGGGCATGGGGATCCACATATATTCCTGTAAGAGGGGATTCAAAAGCAAGTTCTCTCTCATGAACACTTTCCTTGGATCCACTGGCACCACTGAACCTCATATTGGAGTGTGGGAGGTGAGTGAACATTCCCAGTAGCAAAAGCAAGAACCTGAATGCAGGGGAAAGAAACTCTCCTTTCAGAAAACCAACTCATTCATTGGTGAAGTGATCATATGAGAAATTCTTGTGGCCAAATGCTCTGTTTGGGAAAGATATTCATAAAACGATGGCATTTATTTCCTCTTCATGTTTATGTCACTCATCAACTCATTTTTTTCTGAGCACTTGGATGTCTCTTTTTTCAGTTCTTTTTCAAGGGAGGCAATTTCATGCAAAGGTACAGAGTTGACTGTGTTTAGGTTTTCATAAGTTTCCTCCACACTTGGAGCTTTTGATGATATCATGATTCTAGTCCTTCATACTCTTTCTTAATAAGGTTAAGCTTGTCAAGAATCTTACATCTTTCTTCAATTAGTTCAGCAAGTTTTATAGCAAGCTGTTTTCTTCCTCTTAAATAACAACCTACATTTAACTGATTAAAGACTTCTGAGCAAGCATAAAACAATTATGAAAAATGCAACGATTGCTAAACTTACCATGACCTCCCATGGAAAGTTATAGGTGTCAGGACCCAGTGTCATGTCTTTGGGCAATCCTATTAAAACCTTGTACATCTTTTCAAAGATCAACCCTAAGTAAAGCTTTACTCCCTTCTACAGAGGCTCCTGGTCCCTGAACTTCCAGCACAACACCCCTCAGGAACCATGGCCCCAACACACCAGTGAACAGAGGATACCCACCACCACTACCACCAAAGCATAGCATTTTCCAAAATCCAAATCCACATCTGGCAACCAGAACAACCGGAGCGAGGCTTGTTTAGAGGAAAGGACAAGAATGATAAAGAAATCGCTTGCTCATTCTATTGCCCAATGCTTCCTCTTTTTTCTTCTTTTGAAATCAATATTTTCAAGAATAATGTGCATAGGAAAAAGTGCACAAATCCTATGTATGTAGTTTCATTATCAGAAACTGGACACTTCTGTTTAAATAATACTAAGTCAAGAAATAATACCTGTTCCCAAGGAGCCTTGCTCATGTCCTTTTGAACTCAGTATCCTCTTTCTTCAAAGGTAACAAATATTCTCATATCTAATATAATTAGTTTTAGCTGTGTTTGAACGTATAATACACATTTTTTGGTCTAGTTTCTTTTGCCAAACTTTAAGTTTCTGTGATTAATCCACGTCACATGTAGCAGTATTTCTTTCATTTTCATTACTGAATGGAATTCCATGAACATATATTTATTCCACCTTTGATGAACATTTGCATCATTTTCAGCTTCTAATACAATAAAAATGTCACTGTCGACATCTTATATACCTCTTTATAAACATGTTTGCATTTTTCTTGGCTATATCCCTAAGAATGAAATTGCTGTGGCAAAACCTAGGCATATATAGTAGATACTGCCAGACAGTCTCCCATGTGATTAACTAATGCTCCTACCAGCACTGTATGAACATTTTAGTTGTTCCACATCCTCACCAAGCCTCACTAGTGTTAGTCTCTTTAATTTTGGTTTTCCTCACGGGTATTTATGATTTTCAGTCTCCATTTCCCTAATTACTAATGTATTTGAGCACCTTTCCATATCTTTATTGTCTACTTCCATATCATCTTTTGTGAAGGGCTGCTACAAGTCTTCTGCTCATTTTTCCAGTGAACTGTCTTTTTCTTTCTGGCTGGTAAGCATTTATTATACAAGCCCTTTTTTTTTTTTGCTTATCTGTGTTCCAAATATCTTCCCCCAGTACATCTATGGCTTGATGTGTTTAATTAATTCTCAGCCACTACCTCTTTAAATTTTGCTTCTGCCCCTATCTCTCTTCCCCTTCTGGGAATACATTTATGTCGTTGAACCTTTCCACAAGTCTCATAAGTGTCTGTTGTGTATTGAATTGTGTCCCCCCCCCAAAAAAAACATGTTCATGTCCTAACCTCTTGTCCTGTAAATGTGAACTATTTATAAATAGGATCTTTAAAGATGTTATTAGTTAAGAAGAGGCCAAACTGGATTTGGGAGGGCCCTTAATCCAATATCACTGAAGTCCTTATACGCAGAGGAAATTTGGATGCAGAGACAGAGAGAGAGACAGCTATGTGGTGGAGGCAGAGATAGAGTTATGACACAAGCCAAGGTACATCATGGATTGCCAGCAACCCAACAGAAGCCAGGGGAGAGGCATGGAGTGGATTCTCCACTTAAGAGGAAGCATGGCTCTGCCAACACCTTGATTTCAGATTCCCATCTTCCAGAAGCATGAGACAATAAATTGATGTTGTTAAAGCTAACTGCTATGGGGTCCTTTGTCATAGAAGCCCCAGAATAACTAAGACATAATCTTACACTGTTTTCTACATATTCTATCCTTTATTCTCTCCCCATTTCAATCTGCATATTTTCTTCTGACTTCTCTTCTATTTTATTTATTTTCTCTTCTCTATCTACTCTGCTGTTAAATTCATCCATTGAGATATTTCAGTTAATGTACTTTTGAGTTCTAAGGTGTCTTTGATTAATTTTATACTTTCTAGTTTTCTGCTGGAATTCTCCATCTTAACTTAATTCCTTATAAAAATTAATCATAGTTGTTATATCTGGATCTGCTGTGGGTTTGTTTCTATTGCCTATTTTATCCTGTTGGTTTCTGACCAAGTCTTGTCTTCTTTTATGCCTAGTTTTTATTGTGATGCCAGACGTTTTATATGAGTAAATGTAGATCTAATTTGAACCTCTAGATAATGTTCTCTTTTACTAAAGGGGATTTACTTTTGCTCCTAACAGGCCACTAGACTATGAGAGAAGATCATCTTAATACAATCAAACATCAACATGATTCAAAGCTGGACTTCAGACCTTGGGAGGGCTGGTCTATTTCCTATTCACCAATACTCCTAGAAACTGGCCCTTTGAGTTCTGAGGGAAAATTCTTTGGTGTTTAGCAGATCCCCTCCTTCCTGGTGGGCCCTAAATTTCAATTTTTGTTTCTTTAGCCTCATAAGATTGCTGAAAACTCTGCCCAGCTCTCACCCTCTCAGATGTGGCCTTCAGAATCAGCAACTGCTTTAACAGGACGAGTGAAGCCAAATCCGGGGATACCTCTCTTAGCTTTTCTTGTTTGCAGAACACAGGCCCTACGATTATTGACCTTAGCAGCTCTCTGGCACCTTCAACATTGTCCAGCTTCTTTTTACTCTCAATGGAAGGGTTTCCAAAACAATAGTCTATCATTGTCAGAAACAAAACTGCCCTGAGCTATTTTATTTTTCATGATGCAAAACTATTTAATTTCACTAAAATATTACATAAATAACATTTTTAGTGAGAGCTTAATTATCTCTAAAAATCCTAGTTTAATACTTTGAAATACAACAAGAATGCGTGATTTTAAACTCAAGTTTATGTCGATATCCAACTGTCTTTCTTAAAGATGTACCTCAGAAACTTATGCCAATGCAAATGTAAAATCCATTCACTTGCTAAATTCTTACATGTTTTTCAACCTCATCCTCCAATCAAGCAAAGATTTGCA
Source organism: Cabassous unicinctus (assembly GCA_029593785.1). Lineage (NCBI taxonomy): Eukaryota > Metazoa > Chordata > Mammalia > Cingulata > Chlamyphoridae > Cabassous > Cabassous unicinctus. Next base: position 15,830 of record JAQZBX010027518.1, on the reverse strand, counting down.
TTATTTATCAAGGAAATGTTCATCTTTCCCGAGTTCAATCATTTGTTTCTGCAAACTAATTGGAAAGTGTTGCATTCTTATTTTAACAAAATTGTCTTAAATATGCATAATATTATTCACTGAGTCAGAAAATTTTCTTTCCAAGTTAAGTAGGCATATAGAATTTTTAAACTATATCCAGCAACAAAATCACATAACAATTAAACCTTTCCAAAAGCCAGTTTTCAAAAAATGCTCTTTCGATAACAAGTATTTTTTGAAAAGCAGTTATGTTCTCATTTACTATTAAAATATCACCTTTACATTGAAGAGACCGATATTTTTTAAATATCTTCTAAGTAACATACTGAAGACAGCCACTTGTTATATTAAAGGTTCGCAAACTTGAATCATTTGTGTGTTTGTAAAAGAATAAACTATGACTCATTTTTTAGGTAATTTGCCACAGAATCAAGAATAAACTATGGGACCCAGAGGTGGATGAGGATTGTAGTTAATAGTACAAATACAAGAATGTTCTTCTATGAACTAGAACAAAAGTACATCATTACTACAAAGTGGTACAAATATTGTGATACATGGGGAAAATACAATTAATGTGACTATTGGTCTATAGTTAACAGCAATACTGTAATATTCTTGCATCAATGTCAAAGAAGGCACTACATCAACATTAAGGGTCAATAATAGAGGGATATGAGATATTTTCTTTTGGACTAAGGAAAACGCTCAAAATTTTACTGAGGCGATGACTGCACAACTCTGTGATGAAAGTGAGAGCCTCTGAGTGTACACTTTGGATAGAATGTACAAGGCATGGGACTATAAAACACAGTGAACTATGTGGTGGAAGATGGACTGTGGTTAACAGTACACATATGAGTGTTCTCTCATGAACAATAACAAATATACAATTCTAATACATGGTGCTAATAATAGGGGGTATGGAAAAATTATACCAAATGTACACTATGCACCGTAGTTAGTACTAATAGTCTGATGGTGTTCTTTCATGGTCTATAACAAATGTTCCATGACAATGTAAGGTGTTGGTGGAGGGGTGTTATGTGGGAATTCTGCACATAAAACATGATTGTTTTGTAAGCTCACAATTTCTCTAATAAAATTTTTTTAAAAAATAAATAAATATGGAAATGATTTGAAAACAAACAAAAAAATAGAATAATCTATGGAGCTAAAATTATTTTCATGGTCACTCTCCAACTCATCACAAAGCACAGTGAGATGCAATATTTAAAAGTCTTACTTTTAAAAAAAAGAAAAACTACATCAATGATACCATGTAGCACTTTGTTCACATCTACCTTCAACTTCACTGCAGTGTTTCTGCTTATGAATACTGCAGTAAATTACTTTCATTTGAGGTTTTCTCTATATTTCCCCAGAATCCTTTTCATAATTCCAGTCAAAGAAGCAACACTTACCCAGCTTTTTCATAAAAGAATGGCTTTAAAGAAGTTAGCATAAGCTTTTAAAAATACTTTATCTGATACATTCTTTTAATGAATTACAAATATATATATATATATATATATATATATATATATATTTCCCCTAATTAAAACAGAACCTAACAAATACCATAAACTGAGACATGATAGAGCCATCCATCCAGACTTTGAGGCAACTACATAGCAAGCATTCTATGTTTGTTCTAATACTTGTTTCTTCAAATCATTAGCAGTGTTTTCTCTGGGATCTCCAATGGTATATGTTGGCAAAGGAAAACATTTTAGCTTTTGCCATTTAGTTGCCAAGTATAAAGTCTGCCATTTTGACCATAACTGCAAGAATAAATTATTTCCCAATGGCACATGGAACCTTAGTTTTTCACTATTAACATTTATTCATTCATTCAACAAATATATTGATTGTTAACTAGATGCCCCATAATATTCAAGGCTCTGATGGTACAGCAGTAAACCAAATAGAAAAGAGATGCCTGCACTTAGAAAGCTATTCTTTAAACCTCAAATGAGGCTTCTAAATATTTAACATAGAGTGTAGTGAATTTTAGTAAAGTAAAACGTTCTGTGTCTCATTACTTTAAATATCATTGAAGAATTATGTGGATTTTTTTTTTTATGTTTTGCTTCCTTTGTGTTTCATTTTCTTGCCAATTGTGGTCCAATAAAAAATTTTTAAAAACCCTGGTTACTTTAACAGAGAATTTAATCAAAGAAATTGGTTCAACTGGTGTTGGAGGATTTAAGAGGAGACACCAAGGTAACAGAGAGTAGCTGCCAGAAGCAGCTTCCAGTCCTGGGACTGGGGGATGAAGGGAAAGAAGCTGGGGTTGTCAGACCCTAGAGACCTGAGGGTCTCAGGGAACCTGGACAGAGGCAGCTGAGGAGGTGCCAGTGCCTGGTTCCTCAGGTGCTCGGTGGAGGACCCCTGGAGTAGGGCTCAGGTGTCTGAGGAGGGGGCACTTCCTGGTTGGTGCTGTTCCACCTGAAGGGCATGATGAAGGGTGGAAGGAAACTGGACACTGGAAAAAATATTGCTATGGGAACCAACTAGGGTGACAATAGCAAAATCAGCAAACAAATAAGAAGGAGCAAGTTCTTTCTCCATCCTCCTGCCTTTAAGGTTGGCAGCAAGCAAATCAACAACAGAGAAATGTAATTTGTGGAGTTCCAACCCTAAGATTCCCCAAAAATGGCTTCCCCTCCCTTTAGAGACCATAGGTCTAAACGAGGGGTTGGAAAACAATGGCCCACAGGCCAATTACTGCCTGCTCCCTGTTTTTGTAAATAAAGTTTTATTGAAACAACTACACCTATAACTTACACATTATCTTTGGCTACTTTTACACTAGAACAGCAGAGTTGAGTAATTGCTACAGAGACCATATATCCTGAAAAGCCTAACTTATTTATTATCTGGCCATTTACAGAAAAAGTTTGCCAGCCCCTGCTCTTGACAGTGCTGCCCAATAGATTTTTCTGCAATAATGGAAAGACACTTTCCATTACGGTAGCCACTAGCCACATGTAGCTATTAAAGAGTTGAAACATAACCAGTGCAGCTAAGAAACTGAATATTTAATTTTATTTCATTCTAATTAATTTTCATTTTGATTTAATAGCCATGTGTGGCCAATGGCTACCGTGTTAGAAAGTACGAGAACAATAGAAACAGAAAAAGTGATTGCTCTAGAGCCATCAAGAGCTGATTTTTTTTGTTATACCTCAGAGTCTTGGAGGAAGTGTATTAAAGTGTGTTGTTATTTCTACACCCCCTTCCAAGCACAGGGGGGATTACAGTCTTTCACCCCTTTCAAGTTAAGTGTAGCCATGTGACTGATCCTAGACAAAAAAAATGTGAAGAGAAGTGATGTGTGTCTCCTCTAGGCCAAGCATTAAAGTGCCCAGTCTTCCTTAAGACAAGTCCCAACACACTGTGTGAGAAGTCAATGTCATGGAAGGATGGTAAAATCTCTCTCCACCTGAGCCCTTGAATGGCACCTGTATGGAGGCGGGTACCCTTCGAACCCCTACTGGGTATATGGCATGAATGATAAGTAAATGTTTTTGGATTTAAGGAACTGGTGTTTGGAGGTTATAATTCACTCCAGCATAACTCAGCCTGTCCTGACACAATCCCCTAACAGAACATTCAATTGGCCTCAGAAAACCCCACCTGCCCTCCTTGCCTAAAGTATGTTAAATAAAGTCAGAAGCAGATTACGCAAGCCAGGAACACAAAGCTGCCAAGTGGATAATCTATTAGCTCTGAGCTTCTTTTAGGAACACTGAGTCCCTGGAGTTCTGTGCCACTATGATATCGAGTAGGCTTGTCATGTGATGCAATAAATGGTGTTTTCAAGGTCTGTTCTCTCCCTTCCATGTCCCTACTCCCTGAAATACTGGTATGGAAAGAGTATTAGCTTTGGAATCAGGCATGTCTAAATTTGAGCTCTAACTCTGCCATATATTAGCTACGTGATTTTGGGCGAATCACTAGGCTTCGAGTCTCAATTTCCTCTTGTATAATTACAGCAAATTTCCATGATCGTTACCAGCAGTAGCAACGATTTATAATTGTTAGTGTCCATGTCACCCCAAAAACATTCCATGTACTTTCCAGGGAATAACACTTTGTCCCTGTCCCTCCCCTCACTTGAAATTCCCTCAGCATCCCACAGTGCCTTTTCAACTCAAGCCGTTCTTCCTTAGCAACACTTTCTCTTGCTGTACCAGTTGACAGGTCTCCTTCTTCTGACTCCGTCTCTTGGCAGCTCCTAAGCATCAATCAAAACCCAGTTCAAATGTCACCTTCTCAGTGAGACCTTCCCCCACTCCGAGGCAAAGTCCACTCTCCTCTTCCACACGATCCCTGCTCTGGACTCCCAGGGCATCTGGCCTGGCTTCTGTCGTCACATTTGCCATGTTGCTGTTTTCATTCAATCTCCCAACAGTTACTTAATGACAGGGTCTGTGGCTTTCTCATTCTCATATCCTGACCCCCAGGCTGCATTATACTTAATAGAATTCCTGGCATACAGCAAACCAGAAGTAACCATGGAAAAGGCAAAAAAGGAGAGCAGACAGAAGATGAAAGAAAAGAGGGAGAAAATAAAGGAGACAGGGGGGAAAGGAAGAAGTAGGCAGCTCCGACATCTATCAAATAGAAAATACCTGGAACTATAGTTTCCCCCTTATACCCTCTAACAAGAGAAGTATGGCTTCCTTTTAAAGAATTAATTTAAAATCTTTCTGAGTCATGCAGAATTTTCAAATGATTTTTCGAGTTGACAGGTAATCCATAAAAGGAAAGAATTCATTGCAGGTTGATGAAATGGAGGCAGATACTTCTCTTCCTTTTAGTTCTCATGCCAACATTTTAAAATAATTATTTATATTTCATTAATCAGTTAACTATAAAAGGTAATTTAAGTGGTGAGGGTGAATATATTTGGTTACCCACGTTACAAATACCACCGCAGACAGAGATTGGCAGGGATCTAATAGCTGAGGCCTTAGCTCTAGTAGAGAAGAGCTTTCATAAAAAAGCACATCAACCTCCTTTATTACAACCATGTTTTCTCTGGGGTGGGGGGGGTAGGGGGGAATGGCCCCAGTAACACACTGTAATAAAACATTAAAAAAAATCTTTAAATAGAAAAAAAAAATCAAACCTCATGACTTATAGCATAAAAATGGAAGGAGAATCTTATAAGGATTTGGGGGGCCACACAAGGTTGTAGCCAGTGAGGTTATCATCAATTTCTGCTTGCTGCTGCCCCAAATATGCATCCGGACCAAGTCTATGGCAAGTACAAGGGGAAGGTTATTCCTCCCAGTAAAAGACATGGGAACAATGACGAGAAAGAGGAAGAAACTAATATTGGTTTTGAAACTCAAGGAAAATCAGTGCTGAATTATTTATGTCTTAAGTTTGAATGTTCCCTCACTGTTTTTTAGCTGTCAGGAAGTCTAAAAAGAAAGTCATAAAGTTTCTTCCTCAGCCTTGTCCTCGGCCAAGGGGACAGCTTCTTTGAAAGAGTGGCCCTTAGAAATAAATCCCCAGCAATCTCTGAGGTACAGCAAAGAGCTCAGGGTTAGCTGGGGGTGGAAGCTGAGGTGAAAAGCATTTCCAGGTGTGCAAAAAAGGCAGCTCTATCACCTGCTCTGGGACAAGAGTAGCCAATGGAAAATTATCTGTCATCCCAAGCAGTCTGTCCATGATTTTTCAGAGGTCAGATGTCTCTTAATTTGTAAGATGGTCAGCAATTGTGTGCAGCCAACCACAGTATCTCCATTTGAAATAATGAAAGAGACCAAAGTTCAAGATATGGAGGTCAAAGTAAACCTATTTGGCATCTAGGGAAGATTTCTACTTCTTTATTAAGTGAATTGCACAGACTGGGGCTCAGTCTAGCCAAGTAACGTTTTCCTGAACTATCGAAGGTCATAATGGGCTCATGGTTTGGATTCAGTATTCACAATGCAGTGAAAAAGAAGTCAAATCTTTGTGACCACAATGCATTGCTCTTAGGGACCTAAGAGAAAGATTTCCTGACCCCATTCATCAATTAACAACTGGACGGATGGTGGAACAGAAAAAAGAATCGTAGGTTTTCATCTCTACAGGAATCAGCTGCTGTAATTTTTTTAGAAGGCTATATATTAATCTAGAGGTTCTAAGAGCAAGTCCTGCACCTGCTGTGAGAGTCCCAGATACCATCAGGTGTGCCAGGGAGTCAAGGGGAAATTCATCTAATATTACAGTAGTTTCCCTTAAGAGGACAAATTGTTGAATGAAAACAAAACCAAGTATGCACACACCAGAGGGTAAAAACAAAAAGGAAAAAAACTGATTTTGGGTTAGAACCAAGTAAAAATTCACAATGGAAAGAAATATACTATTAGCTAATCATAAAATTACTAAATACGGTAGAATTACCTCTACTCTGAATTATCTCATATCTCCCAAAATACATATGCATGCAGTAGAAATCTGATAACTTTTTAATTATCTTCCTAAGATTGATTAAGAAAAACATCTAACCACATACCCTAGGATAGCTTTGGTGCCTGCCTCTTGCCCCAGCAAAATTGCTAATAGCACCTTCTTTCACTCTCAAAAGTAGTAAAAACAGTGGTTGAATGCCTGCTTTGCATGTACGAGGTCCTGGGTTCAATGCCCGGTACCTCCTGAAAAAAAATAATAAAGAAGTGTCTAGTCTAAAAATAATAATAGTAGTAGTAGTAAAAGTAGTAAAATAATCCATTAAAAAATACAATTCTATTAAAAACAAAACAGTGACCCAATTTGGGCAACAAAATGGTCATGCCACTTATAAAGGTTTTCCACTGCATACATGCCTCATTAGTTCTTAATTGAAAGGCAAAAGGAGTTTCTCTGCAAATCAGAAAAGTCTCAATGTAGTACCATGTGTTACACAAAAGCATCATTAGGTTTAGCCTTCACAACTAGACAGCAGAACAATGTATCACAAGAGGCTGGGATCAAGCTAATAAAATCAACCTCAATGCTTTGACCAGTGGAATTTCTCCGTCTAGCTGTCTTGGCCACACAACATTTTTTTCATTTAACATAACTGAGGTGATCTTATAATACTAACCTCAACCTCATGACAAGAAGAGAGAGATGCTGCTGACAAAGCCCCCATCTGTAGCGTGCATGTTAATGGCACGTGTTGTTTCTTCCTCCACTTAAGTCTTCCTTTGGACATCTTCCACGTTGCAAGTTATGCCTTCAGAATTGCTCACGACACCTTTGAGGCAGGTTAGTTTAAGGAAAGGAAAGACTTGGGTCACAGTGAAGACCCGGCAAAAAACACGCCCAGCTGACAACACGCCGGCAGACCACATGGCCGTGAGACCCCATGAGACCCTGGCCACAAGGTCCCATTTGGAACTCTTTCCAGGGTCAAGAAGAAGGCCCGGATAATCCCAAACACGCCTCCTCATTGGGCCCCTGAGAGCTAACAGGCAGGGATCATAAGGCAATGAATCAGCACAGGAAACAGCTGGGGCCCCTCCCCAACATTATGAAGGAGAAGGAGTAAAGGCTTTAAAAGGACAAACCTGCAGCCCCCGTGTGTGCAACTCACCCTGCAGCACGCCCACATCCCTGTCTAGGACTGTACTCTCTTCTTGTTTCTTAATAAACTCTTTACTCCCGAGCCTACCCTATGGCGTGGGCTTAAATCCTTTTATGTGACATAAGCCAAGAACCTGGAAGCCCAGAAACCAGAGCCTTCTGCCAACACTGTTTCTTGTTGCTTAATTCTTGTATTTAGACTCTGCTGTTATTAGCATTTGTTCATTGGCTGTTGTCATTATTATAATTGTTAACCTTTCTAAGTAAACTAAACACTAAGATCCTGAAGTGAATACAGCCCAGTGATATAAAGTTTCTAAAGAAAAGAGACAACTGAAAAATCATTATATGAATTATCATTCCTGGCAAACTACTTACCAGGAATGGATTTTCTCAGGACAGAGTTGAAGGAAAAGTGGACATATTCAAATGACACACTTCCTTGCCCAGAAATTGGCAGGCCAGTATTAGGGAGGACACTGAAGGCAGGGTGACAGGATGTAGAATGCAGGTTCCCTTCCTGCCAAGGTCCAGTAGGACACTCCCCACTCCCCCCACTCCAAGTGGAGGTTGATGGATGACCCCTGCCTTCAGGGCTGGCACGAGAGAGGAGTAGGTGTGAATGCTCTGCCCAGGGCCTGAGAGGTTCCACAGTGTCTTTCTGGAGTGACAGGACTGTACCATGGAGATAGCCCAACACGTAGCAGAGCCTTGGCCCTAAGTATCTGGAGAGAGGTGCATGCCAAAGTCAGACCTCTAGCTCTCCCCAATGGCTACGTCCACCAGACTGTGATCCCGGCTCTCCATCCTGCTCAAACTTATACACATGTGGTCCTCTCCCAAAGGATTAGTCACTCAGGTTTCCATTGTAGAATAGGAAGCAACAATGGATCAAAAAAAAGTACCTAACCAATTAAAATATAGGACACGTTAGCAATGAAAATCTTGTTTGTCCATGCCTTTGATGCCAGAAGAGTGCCATCCTGATTCAAAATCTGGACTTATTTAGGGTAAGACACTCTTTAGTTAGGAGAAAGACAAAATGAGAGGATCCACTGGGATGACATGAGCCAACCCAGAAGTCAACCCATGAATCAGATAAAAATGAAACATAAATATCAACCCTAAAAAGGAAATGATCTTGGAAACCTTCTCATAACTTAATGTTATTACCATTCACTCATTTACAAGCATAAAGTCACCATCTTTATACGTGCAAAGCACCACGCTGAGGGACCAGTCACACTAACAGATGACGCACTAGACTCCACAGGAGTCCTTTGGGGACATAATCTTTGAATAGTGGTTTTAGTATATTTTCTGAGATCAATTTTATTTGAGAAAGGAGGACACAGAGAGTAGAAAACAGGGTTATCACTCATGCCAAATTCTTCAACTTGCTTATTTCTATAGAGATTTGTAACATTCACCTTTTAAGGAATTTGCAGGTTTTGATTCCTTAACAGTTCTGAAGAGGCTCATTCACACACACCATTTCTTCCACAATAATCACTTTTTTCTTCTTTCTGGCATTTTTATAAATCTGAGCTCCATCTTCATAACAACCCCAGGAGGTAGGCACTATTATTAGCCCATTTTATAAGTGGAGAAAATGGGGCCAGAGGTAAGTAATCACCCAACATCACACTAAGTCTGATTTCAGAGTCTGGGCTCTTAACCTCTGCTCTAAACTTGGTAGCCAGAGAAGGACTATAGCCATGTGAAAGAGGTATCATCAATGTGCGACATAGAGAGGCAACCGCTTTATAACAGCAGCTCCAGATACAATTTGACTCTATTAAGCAAACTTTTATTTTATTTCATTTTATTTTATTTTATTTTATTTATTTTATTTTATTTTATTTTTTTAGTTTATCACCAGCATTCTAAAAACCAGACCTAGGGAGAAAAACTAGGTCTGGGGACACATGCCTAGTTTCTAATGTAGCGAATGTTTAGCCTACCCTGATTATCACAAAATCAGGACAGCGAGAATATTCGCATTAAGCAAACATTTATTGAATGCCTACTACATTCCAGACATTTTTGCTATAAGGTAAGATAAAATGACAAGGGTGCTTTAGAGAGCGGAGACTAAACACATTTGAAAAAGGCAAGAGATGGTGAGGCCCAGCAAGCATTCTGGGGGTAGAGAAAGCAAGAGGTACAAATGAGAAGGGGCGGGCTAATAAAACCACACTGCCAACAGTGCCAAAGACATCTCACTATTTTGGTAAAATATGCTTTTTCATGATTAGTCCCTTGGCTTTTTGCTCTAATACATATATCACCACAAATTTATCAGCATTGATATGCAGGAGAGAGAGAGCAGAATTTTCCTGTGATTAACAATTAATTAAATGCATTGTTAAAATAAAATACACTCCTTGTGTTTCAATTGGATTCACCCCACCTCCTCATTCCCCACCCAACCGCCTCTTTGTCTTCAGTGGCTCCAAAGAGAGATTTTTCTCTCTCAGCCTTTTCAGTCAAGTTTTGTAGACATTTATCAACTCTGTAGTTTCCATGTAGGGATGTCTGTCATTTAACCTTCATCCTCCTTGAATTTTCATCCTGATGGGGCCTGGATTAAACCACAGACTGATAAATGAGCAGTGCTTTGGCGACACAAAAGAGCAGTCATTAAGGAAACCTCTCCGCAGGTATGAATCAAAGCCAGGAATCCTTTGTTTTTTCCCTCCTGGTTCAAGGATTGCCTGCAGTAATAGGTTTTTATTATTTTTATTTATTTCTTTTTTCTCCTCAGTTTCCAAACAGTCTTCATCATCATCTCCTGCTTGACTTTTGAAAAGAATAAAAGTAGGTCCTGACGGCAGACAGTTTGCGTTTATCGCACTAATGTAACCAGCAGAAGCATTTTATCAATTTGAAAGTTAATCCAGGACCAGGAGGCAGGGAAAAGAAATAAGTAGGTGAAGGTTAAGTAACAGGCCCCCTGATGTGAATAGTATGTTTCACTCTTAAAGACTTAGGGTAATTAGGGAAGTGACCATTTTTTTCCCTAAGGCAACCTTTTTTGCTAAACTGGAGCTTGTAACAGGGGTGTTCCTTCTATTGATTTAACTTCCAGTTTTCCAATTCTTTAAACCATGCTTTACTTACCTACGGGGTCTGGTTTCTTCTTTCTGGTTTGTGAAGTTGCATACCATCTTCACCCTTAGCCCTGCTGAATTTCTCCCCTTCCCTCCAACCTGAATAATGGGGAGGGAGGGGCTAGGGCTTGTCCAAAGACACCAGTTGAATGGGATGTGACAGTGTGTCAGAAAAGATCTCCATGAGCCATATAAGGAAAGGGTGCAGCGTGCACTACAATCACACCTGTCCACACCCCATCACTCAGCTTCTCTATCCATTTCTGAAAGAAAATGGCTTTAAAATCAAAGCAATGCTTAATTCTCTGATCTATATGTCAGTGACCTGAATTTGCTTGAGCTTTCAAAAGTCACCTCACTGGGGAATGGGTGTAGCTCAGTAGTTGAGCACCTGCTTCCCAAGTACGAGGTCCAAGGTTGAATCCCTGGTATTTCCTTAAAAGAAAGTCATCTTATCCTTTAAAATTTAAGTAAGATTGGCTTAAGTCCCTATTCTGTATAAAATGGGAAACCCACCATCTCTTGAAGCCCCTGGGAGTTTGGGGGTGGAATGAGGGAAAGCTTATATCTATCCTACTTGGCTCTCAGTTTCCACATCCCCTGAATTCTCAGTCCCATTCTTCACACAGTCAATTATTCCTGCTGGTCCTTTTCACTGCCATATTGCCAGTTAGCGCTGGCCCCCAAGTCTCACTGACACAAGGCAGTGTGCAAATTTTTTCTAAAGTTTGTAGGCAACAGAAGAGAATAATAAAGTTTACCTCATAGGACTATGAGCAGGTTAAATGTCATCATTGGAAAACCAGCTACACAAAGGCTCAGCAACAGTAATGAGCTGTGTTGTGTGAATAAACATGTATTGACCTCTTGCTACATTCTAGCTACCACCACACTAGATCCAGAATCTGACACAAGTGTTGTTTAAAGAATATATTGGGGGGCAGATGTGGCTCAAATGGTTGGGCATCCGTCTCCTATATGGAGGGACCTGGGTTGGATTCCCGAGACCTCCCGGTAAAATAAAAGAAAAAATACAGAAGGCGCACGGGCTGCCAGGCCCCAAGCCTCCAGGCCCCGCCGAGCCCCGCAGCAAGATGATGATGTAACAGGAGAGTGACACAAGGGAGAGCCAAGACAAGATGCACTGAAAACCCAGGAACTGAGGTGACACAGGTGGCAGAATGCCTCTCTCCCACATCAGAGGGTTCCAGGATCAAATCCTGGTGAAGACAGGCGGAGAAGAGAGGGCAGGAAACAGACACACAGAATTGTTCAGCGAATGGACACAAAACAGCAAAAACAGGGTGGGGGGAGGTTAAAATAGATTTTTTTAAAAGTAAAATAAATAAATAAATCTTTAAAAAAATAAAAAGAATATATTACGCTCCATAACCAAACATGTATCAAGTGTTAAGGAATGAATTGCCTAATGAAATTAATACCATAAAGACATCTCCCAATCTTCTGAAGAATTTCTCCTAGCCTTAGGTTTAAGGTTCTTGACAGCCTGAATTCCACCTCATAGCTCAGATCTCAGGCTGAAGACAATGGCAGAGGTGCATGGAGGACGAAAGTGCCTGTGTCAAAAGACAGGCAAATGGAAGCCACAATGAGGCTTTACTTCCACCAAGTGACTGGAAACCTCCATGCCTCAGTTCCATCTTCAGAACCTTAGCACAGAGAGAAAGAGCTTTCCAAGGAAACACATAGAGTTCCAGTGCTTTCCAAGAATCCCATTCTCCCAGGAGCTTTTGGCATTGGTCATAGCCATGGAAGAGCCAGCATTGCAGAACAGTGGCTGGCTTTCTGAGATTGTACACTCCAGATTTTTTTTTTTAAAGATTTATTTATCACACACATACACACATACACCTGTTGTTTTGCACTTGTTGTCCGCTTTCTGTGTTTTTTTCTCTGTGTCTGCTTGTCTTCTCTTTAGGCAATACCGGGAACTGATCCTGGAAACTTCCAGAGTGGAGAGAGGCTGCTCAATCTCTTGTGCCACCTCAGCTCCCTGGTCTGCTGTATCTCTTACTGTCTCTCTTCTGTGTCTTTTTTTGTTGTGTCATACTCCTGCACCAGCTCTCCATGCGGGCCAGCACTCCTGCATGGGCCAGCTCTCCACATGGACCAGTTTGCTTTTCACCAGGAGGCCCCAGGAATCGAACTCTGGACCTCCTATATGGTAGATGGGAGCCCAATTGCTTGAGCCACATCTGCTTCCCCCAGATTTTTTTTTTTAACATCAGCAAAAATTCCTGCATGACAGTACCCAGGAGAAATTAGAAACACCTATCTGATTCCTGATGGACACATGTGCTCTTTTCCAGCCTCCAAGCCCACTCCTGATAAGCAGCAAAGAGCCAGATGCTCTCACCAGAACTTAGTGATGTGTTCACTGACTCTCCAACCCCAACACATCCCAAGAGGAACCATGTACTTTAAAATGTAGAGGTGAATGAAACCATGGGCAAGGTTAAGAATGATCACCCTTCATTCCTGAAAAAATTCTTCCTAGGACAAACATACCACAAATCACCTAATGGACACAAAAAGGCTGAGAGAAAGAAAGACTGTGGGTTTCTTCAAAGATTAATCCAAAAGACTTAACGATCCCAATTTCCCTTTTGCAAGAAAGGATTAAGGCCCAAGATGCGAGGTCACAACCAAAGATCATATTGGGATGGAGACTTAACCCCTCACAGAATCAAACATCTGGAATGATGCAGATGAATATGGAGATAAGGGGGAAACATAGAAAAACTGACGCAAATATCATGGGCGTTGTATGGAAAGCATCAAGGTATCCAATGAACTACACATTGAAATCAGACAGACACGGAGTCCAAATCCCAACTCCATCACTTTTTGTGTGACCATGGGTGGGTTTATTTAACTTTTGTAAGTCTCAGTTTCCTCATCTGTATGATAAGTATTATTCTGTCACTGTGTTTTGTAAAATTTAAATGACATAATATGCCAAGTACTCTGGATTAGAGTAGACCCTTGAAATTACTGAAAAGCTTCCTTTGAAAGGAAGTCCTAACCCAGCACCCACAACATTTGAGGGATCAAAGACATGATTTAAAGACAGGTTTAACTGTTCTCTGACACTTTTTCTAGTATATTCTCAAGTTAATAGAGTTTTGATTGGCATGCTGTTTTTTTATATTTTAGTTGCCTTTTCCCTAACTCTCCAGAACTGTTTTCAAATAATTCTCTTATTTTATTTCTTCCTCCCCACCCTCACCCAACTTTTTCCTAGAGAAGCATTTAATCAAATTCTATTCTTCAGCAATTATCAGGGCAATGGGTTCGAGGAAGGACTTTCATATCCCCTGCTAGACCACTGAAGGGAATCATTTGGTGGTCGCCATCCAACAGCAACTCTTGCTACTTACTGGTCCCCACTCAAGACCAATTGCAACCCTCTTCCTTTCCTATGGTTTGGAAAAAGCCTTGCTCTGGGCAGCAATTCCTAGCCCATGCAGGAATCACCCAGCCTGTGTGCAAACAAATAAGGCACACACAGTTGTTACCTGGCCTATTTCCACCACCCCCCTTCAGTTTCAATAAAACAAAGTAGAATTTGGCTTCCATTCCTTTTGGGTGGAGATTTTTGGCATCATGTGCGGTAAAAGTCTACATACCAGTCTATTCTTCAACTCCCCATCACTGCCCATTTCTTCCATTAAAATAATTTGGAAAGCCAAGTATATTAGTCAGGGTTCTCTCTAGGAAAACAAAACCAACAGGAAATATGTTAAATAATATGAGATTTTATGAAATTGTCTTATACGACCATGGGGATGCACAAGTCCAAATTCCTTAGGGCAGGCTGTAAGCCAGAGATTCCAATGAAGGGCCTCAATGAATTCTCCAGAAAACTCTGGCTGCCTGAGGTAGAGATGGGAATACTCCACCTGAATGCTGAAATCACTTCTCCTTTTAAGGCCTTCAATTGATTGGATGAGACGAGACTCATTGCTGAAGGCAATCTCCTAAGTTGATTGTAGATGTATCAATAAGACATATATATAATTTTTTTTTTCACCTAACAGTACTCAACTGTTCTGTGTACAATCAGAAATGCACTAAATCCCTCCAGAATAGGGTGCAAGTCCTTGGGTAATATTCACTCTTAAACTTGACATTAGCCCAGCCATCACACCAGATTTATCCACTCTTCCTTTCTGCTTTCTTTCCTTCTTTCCTTCCTTCATTCAATCAGAAAGGACATAGCTATATGATGTGAGCATCAAGCTATAGTGAAGTCATCACCGGTAACCATTTTGCTTGTAAAATAGGTCTATGCCAGTAGATGATAATCCTGATACCTACATTCAATCCAATAAACAATTATAGAATGCTTATAATGTGCCAGACCCCATGCTATGCTCTAGGAATACAAAGATAACTGAATCATGATTCCTTTCCTCATGGAGTTTTATAGACAAATGGAAATGTCAAATATATAGTGAAATATAGTACTCTATTATATTAGAATGACATGATGTTACAATGTTATAATACTCTGTGTTGCAAGGTATAAAAGGCTGTTGCACAAACAGCTTTGGGGATGTTGGGGAAGGTAAATGGGGAAAGCGACCCTTAGTTCAGTACTTTACCATCTTGTGGAAAACAACTGTAGAAACTTCTTAATGTCTTTCCCAGCCTTTTTTGCCTCACACCACTCTAAAAATCCTCCAGGGTAGCACCAGAATCATCTTTGTACATCAAAATGTACAGCACAGGGAAGCGGATGTGGCTCAATCGATAGAGCACCCGTTTACCATATGGGAGGCCCCGGGTTCGCTTCCCGGGGCCTCCTTGTGAGGGCAGGCCGGCCCACGCGGCCCGGTGGGCTGATGCAGCAAGACCTCACAACAGGAAGTGGGTGTGGCTCAATCGATAGAGCCCCCGTTTACCATGTGTGAGGCCCCGGGTTCGCTTCCCGGGGCCTCCTTGTGAGGGCAGGCCAGCCCGCGCGGCACGGTGGGCTGATGCAGCGGGACCTCACAGCAAGGGGGAGATAAGCAGACATGGAGAAAACACACAGCGAATGGACACAGCAAGCACAAGCAGCAAGGGGGGGCATAAATAAATAAATAAATAAATAAATCT
>JAQZBX010027517.1:0-23016 GCA_029593785.1 Cabassous unicinctus | reverse complement strand
ATGTCTGAAGCAATTTGGCAATAAGTTGGGAGAATGTCCAGTTGTGTAATCAGGGTGAACATCCAGGGAAGTGTACTTGTGTTACTCAAAGGACAAAGAATCTTTGTAGTGTAATATAGTACACAGGCTTTTAAGTCAGAAAGCCTGGAGCTTAAATTGTGGCGTGAAGTATGAATCACTTCAGATTCATAATCCTTTATCTGCAATCCTTAAGGCCAGATTCTAATTTCAAAACTCAGATTTCTTTTCACATTTTAGAAAGGCAATACTGTGAGTACACTGAACATTACGTACCACTTCTATCTGGGTCCAAAGAGACTACCCATAATTAAGCACATAATGTTTCTGCAGCAACATCTGTGCCTATTCATGCCAAATGGGATAGAAAAAAATAATTTTTAAAAAGCCTCACATCAGCTCAGGTCAGCCAACCAACAAACACTTTGTTTTTGGACCTATGGAGGCTTTGAAATTACTGAAATGGGTAACTGCAGGCAAATTAATTAACGTCTCTAGGCATCAATCTCTGTAAAAGGAAGACAGGTCACAGGAACTGTTGAGGATTACAATGAATGAGTTAAATAATCAGCACTCTTAGTACATAATAAACACCCAATGAATAGTAGCTATTATTATTAACAACCTGTGACATGGCTCAGCAGCAGCCTACACGTACCTCAGTCCAGAACACAGAGTCCAAGTGCCCCTTCTGATAATAATACAGTATTCTATTCCTTTTATTGTATCTTTCTTATCCCTTTTTTTACAATTAAATTTTATTGAAGTATATCATTCATATATGAATATACATAAATAAATGTATAGTAAAATTTGTGAATTTACAAAACATATATTACTACTAACTATAGCCCATATCTTATATTTGGTGTATTTTTCCCTCAACCCACCCAATTATTAACACCCTATATTAGTATTATATATTTGTTATTGTTCAGGAGAAAATGTTCTCATATTTGTTCTGTTAACCACAGTCCATCATCCACCACTGTCTTATCCCTTTTTTATCTAGACCACGAAGGAGGCTAAAGATCATGAAAGAGGGACAGAGAATGATGTGTTAGGATGGGCCAATGCTAAGGATGGAGAAAGAGCACTGATAATCATCTGGAGCTAAGGACCAAGTAGTACTTGGATCATTTTAAGCCTCACATGACACTTGATTTCTTAAAAACATAAGAACTTTTTCCCTCAAGGACAGCCTTGTACCCAGTAAAGAGCTCCAGTCATTCCTCAAATCACAAGTCCAAGCCACCCCATTTCAAACCTGGAACACTGCAATAAACCCCTAACTCAGTCCTTCAAACCTCTGCTACTGTTCACTTATACGATGAGCAGCTTGAGGGCTCCAGCCACCCCAAGGCCAAGCAAATCCATTTCTTGGCCCACCTATAATAGTTCCCAGTGTCCCAGTGTATTGAGGCCTAACAGTTGGGAAGGTGACTTAGAATCCTAAAATTATTGGTAGAGATGATTACGGAATGCACTAATACTTTTGAGGAAGAGATGCTGGTAAGCTTGAAGTCAAATTTTATCTGAATTCTAGAAAAGACTACAAACATGTTTTTTAAAATCATAAAAAGGATGTAGTGAACACTGGGCACGGCTGTGCTCATAAAGAACAGTGCAAGCCAAATTATCCTCGTTTTCTTTTTTTGATATACAAAGGTTTCTAGGACATGGGAAATGTTACAGAAATGGGATATCTGTATTTTAGCAATGAATTTGATAAAGTCATTATGATATCCTTGTGAAAAAAAGTTTAGATGAGCAATGACACGTCCCTCGTGGACTGAATTTTGAGCCAAATTTACAAATACTGCGAGACTGCTGCTCGGTAAAATTAGATTGCTCTTCCACCGGGATGTAAGCTCCATGAGGCGAGGATTTTGCAGATTTTGTTCACCGCTATATCTCCAGTGCCTAGAATAATGGCTGACACCTAATAGGAATACCAGAATATTTGTTGAATAACTGAATTTTCTCTGAGCAACTGTTCAAGCAGAAGGCCAGTGATCAAACCCCGCACGTTCCCAAGAAAGTCCTGTTTTCATGACTCTCCCTTGGCTGGCTGGCTCCTGTGAACTGAGCACTTAGAATATTCTAATAGTGTTTTTGCATGCCTGAGGCCTTGAGACACGTTATGCCAGTTTGTCCAAATAATTTATACTAATGATGTGATTTATGGTGAACAACTGCTTAACCTCTGGAGGTCTAGTGCTTCAGTAACTGAGGTTAGCCACACAGGTGCTCTACAGTCATAGAATTCACCCCCAGTAAAAACCATGGACACCTAGGCTTGGGCAAGCTTCCCTTGTTGGCAACACTTTTCACACGTTGTCACACTGTTGCTGGGGAAATTGTGTCCTGTGCGACTCCACTAAGAGAGTCACTAGGAAGCTTGTGCCTGGTTTCCTCTGACCTTCGCCCCAGGCACCTTTTCCTTTTGCTGAAATTTTACTCTGTATCCTTTTGCGGTAATAAACCATAACTGTGACGTCCACAATTTCTGAGCCTGAGAGTGGTCTTAGGGACCCCTGACACAGCCTATAAAGGTATTCAGCCAATTTCACAATACCAGGGGTTTCACTCTACAGTATAAACAAACTAACTCATTACCTTTGTCGTCTCATCTTGATCCAGCCTCAGTTTTCTTTTTTTATTTCTGCTGTGAAATTCTACCACTTCTACTTGGTCCCTGTTGTTCTTCAGGGGAGAGGGAGCTATTATAGCAGTGACTTCTGCTTCTGAGGGGAAGCCTGTGGCGGTCACCGCAGGAGTGCAGTGGAGCTCTTCTCTGAGTTCTTTGAAGAAGCTGGAAGCACTTTTCCTTTGACCTCTTACAAGGGAACCAGGTGGACGAGCTGATTCCTCTGCCAAGATGTCTATACTCCTCAAATCTCTCTTCTTGTTTTCCCTTTTCTTTTTGATTCTTTTCTGTTCTGTTTCATCTTCCGTCTCTCCTGTTTGTTTAAATACAAAAAGGGAAAAATAAATATCTTTGGTTTTCGCTTTAACCAATATCAAATCACATGAATGTACTTATGCATATGCCAGTTAAAAATACACTCAAATAAACTATTTTTCTCCAAATAGGGTTGTATTTGCAGAGAATTTAGACTCCACAATGCACAGTAATCTATACCATAGTAACTATATTTGTGTCTTTGACCCTTATGTTAGCACAAGTACTTTAGTCCTCACTTTGATGTTATAGCCAATAATCCCACAGACTGGAAATCCCAGTTGCTTTGTATTAAAAATGTCTTCTACTGCAGTCAGCCTCCTTTTTAATGCTTTCTAGGGTTATAAGTAGGTGTAATAGTCTTCCAACTTTCTTTTTGCACAGTTAAGCATTAAGATTAACCAAAGACTAAGATGAGCCTAAGGCTTACTCTTTTTTTTTTTTTTTTTAAAGATTTATTTATTTACTTTATCCATTTTAAACACCCCCTTCTCCATTTTGCTGTTTTTGTGTCCATTCGCTGGGCAATTCTCTGTGTCTGTTTCCTGCCATCTCTTCTCATCCTCCTCCTCCAGTCTTCACCAGGATTTGATCCTGGAGACCTCCAATGTAGGAGAGAGAGGCGTTCTGCCACCTGCGCCACCTCGGTTCCTAAGTCTTACTCTTAATGCCTTCATTTTCTACTAAATCCCTATACCTACTCTATTCAGTCTCTGACCAGTCACCAGAAAGTTCTGATCAGAATTCTAGCCCTAATAATTCACCTGCAGCACAAATACTACAGAGGTCTCTGTGAACATATGAAGCTGTATGGACCCCAGAATATTATATTCTTAAAGTTAATCCATTTCTGTGCGTGGAAACCTATTTTAAGTAGGGCCTTTTGACTAGGTTACTTCAGTTAAGGGTCTTTTGTTTAGATTACTTCAGTTAAGATGTGGCCCAGGATGGGTCTTAATCCTCTTACTGGAGTCCTTTATTACAGAATGAAATTCAGACAAAGAAAGAGAAAGCCAAGGAAGCAGGAGGCTAGAGGCAACAAAACCCAGGAGAAAAGGGAACAAGCAGATGCTGCCATGTGCCTTGCCAATGGACAGAGAAGTCCAAGATAGATGGCAGCTGGGCTTCAGGAAGGAAAGCATGGCTTGATTTGGACATTTTTCTCAGCCTCACAACTGTTAACTGTAAATCCCCCCTGTAAAAGCCAACCTACTTCTGGTACATTGCTTTCAGCGACCTAGTAGACTACAACAGTCTCTCAAAATCAGCTGGTCACTTAAGTGTTTGTTTCTATTTGCTTAGTCTTTTACTCAATAAACACTAACAGTCTACTAAACTTTGGTATTAACGTTATAAAAATGAGTAGACTTAGCCCATGCCTTTAGAACTCCTAGTCTAATGATTTCCAGCCTGTGCTGCTATAAACTACATTTAGGATTTTGCAGAATAGTCTTTTCCTCTAGATTTTAAACTTGTGAAGGTCAGAGACTAAGTTAAGTCTTCTCTGGCCTCCAACATTCCCAAGAGCACACTGATGTGTTGTCCACAGTACAATTCAATAACAAGTGCAGGGTCTGGAGTTAGGAGATTGGAACCTGGACTCTGCACAATGACTAGCTAGGTCAACTTCAGCACGTTTTTTAACCTTTTCCACATTTATAAAAGTGGGGCTAATAACAGTACTTATTTCATAGGGTTGTTGTGAAAATTAAATGAGTTAATACATGAAAGGCATGCAGCATATAGTAAATTCTCAAAACATTTAAACCTATTATTCCTATTGTTTACGTGAGCCTAGAATTTTGAGCTCTTGATCAAAAATAAAAATCAAATACCTTTTGTAACGTCTTTATATATTTAAGAAATGTTTTGGTTCTTAAAGGCGCCAATGCCTGATTATTATCTTTGGTGTAGGCACAAAGGCTTTCAATTTGCCCCTATTAAGTTCTTCAGAGAACTTGGGGCTGTCTTCCTGCAAAAGTGCCAGGCAGGATACTAATCCTTAACAATAAGCTTTTTAATCCCCCCCTCCCAAATCAAGATAAAGGAAGGAGTGCATAGGTCAGCCAACTTATGTAAAAAACAGTAGGATGAGTGGGTATATTTCAGTGGTTGTGCGCCTGCTTCCCATGTACGAAGTCCCGGGTTCAATCTCCGGTACCTCCTAAAAACAAAACAAACAAGTTCTCCAACGTCTTTGGCAAGAGGCCCTGAAGGAGGCTAGTGAATTACCAAACGGCCCAGAAGTGAAAAAGTGGGCTATTTCGAGAGTCCAAGGTCCTGTGTACATGACCACAGGTAAAGCCTTAGTGCTTCCGACAGGCCACTACATTGGTCCCCTACTTTAGGCAAGAGTTGGGAGACTGGATTCATGAGGAATCAACAGAGCCCGATCGAAGGGGTGCGGGAGAAGGGTAACCTCAGACGGGGACGAAGTGTGCTAGACGAACCTATCGGAACCGGGTCCGACGAGCTGGGGTTCCTGACGTGCAAAAGAATCTTTAGCCTAAAAGCGGAGGACAGCAAGGCAGCCCTCCACACGTGCTCCGGAGGCTCCGCACTCACCAAAGTCGTAGAGGTTCTGAAGCAGAGTGTCCAGAAGTGTCTGCGAACCAGCAGGCGCGTCGGACCCAAGCGCCTCCTCCTCGGCCATTGTGGGGGTGGGAGTGGGGGTCTACGACAGCAGGACACTCCTAGACCCGGCCCCAGAATTCCAGCTGCACTCGCGCCCCCAGCCCGCCCCTGGGTTTCCGGAGGACCTGCGCGCGTGCGCGGAAGGTCCCTGCGCGGCTTCCGTCCTGGTAAGATGGCCGCGTCCGGGGTCCTCTGGAGCGGCCGCAGAGGGTGCCACCGCCCTAGGCGAGGTCGGGCCGCCCTGCGCGAAAGATCCGCCCCCAGCAGCAGCACCACCACCGCATAGCAAGTAATCTCAGGCCACACGCGGGACGGCAGCCGCACAATGGATTCTTCCGGTTCTTCTAACTCTTGTTTGTCCGTCGGCTCCACCAGTCCCAGCGCTGTTGTACTTCTCTACTCGGTAGGCATCCCGGGTAATGAGGCCCGGGGCGGGGCGGCGAGAGAGGACCCCCTTCTCCCAGTCCTGGCTTCTTCCCGCCCAAGATCCTTGGACCAAAAGAGTGCGTCCGCAGCTCCCGAGAAGGGGTTAGATGGTTGGTGTGGTTTCCAAGGCAACGGTGTATCGCAGTGTGTAAACGTGTGTATGCATTTAGAAGTTTCTGCTCGGTGACGGTTCCTCTGGTTCCTTCTCTTTGCTTCCATCAGTCCCTGGGCTTTCAGGAAGCCCCTGGAAATAGGAATGAGGAGTGAGAATTGGAGTCTTCCCCGTTTCTAGCGAGGATGTGTCGGACTGCCTTCTGGGTGAACTAGAGAAACTTGCGGGTCTGACCCAGCCTGGAATAGCTTGTGGCGCCCCACCCGCCCTTTTGCTTCTCTGGTATTCCAGGGAGAAAAGCATGTAGTTTGTGGAGATAGAGTTAAAACTCTACTCTAGAAAGATTTGGAACTTCTAGAAACTTTCATTGCCTGTTTTTGTCTTTCATCCCATATCATTGTACTTTCTCCAGCCAACTTCCCTCCACGTTGTCTTTTCACCCCCAACCCCGCTCCCTCTCTGGTTTTAACCGTCTTCTTTGCCAACAAAATGTTGGTCACTCAAAATTTTTGTGAAGAAATTGTGAGATGGAAACTTTGTAGCCCTCAAGATTGCACAATCCTGGGGCAACTGATCTATTTCTTTACCAGTAAGTTTATTTTTAACTACTTTAGAAAGAAAGAAAGGACTTCATTTTGAAGGTATATTACCATGTCCTGGCAGTTAGTGTCGGTTTCTGATTTAAATATAGCGTTAATTTGTGCGGGAAAGGCAAAGCAGGAATAACACCAAAGAGTAAGGTAAACAAAAAATCCAGGTTTTTGGAGTATATATGAACAGGAAATATATATGACTACCTTCAAATTGGGACATCAGTATTCTTTGTGTCAGGAGTACTATTTAGTGTGTAGTTTTGGAACTTGAGGAAACTTCTGCCCCTCACTGTCAGGAACTTCGGATGTTGAATTGCTGTTATCTGCCACTTCTCTTCCTTCCTCATTGACAGTTCTGTGGTAGAAATATTTCAACTTCATTTTCTGACTCAGCTACTCCGGAGCAGGCATATAGGGAAGACGGTAGCTGTGCTGATCTGACTTACCATATATGTTTATGACTTGACCAGAATTTTCCTTGAAAGTATTAAAGGAAGGAGTTTTTTGGTTGTGTTGTTGTTTACTTTCCCCTTCACCAGTAGTTCTTTGCCAACTTTTTTGTGTGTGAAAATTAAGGCAATTGTATATGAGCTTTTTCTACTCCTGATGGCTGGACAGCAACCCTTTTACCAGTAGTTCTCACTGCTACTTTGTGACTTCACAGCTTTTACTTTTGTGATAACCTGAACTTTTCCTTAGTATTTCAGACTACCTTCATTTCCTCGGCCACATTCTTATTGTGCAATGTTCTCTGTCTAATCTGAAAGTAGTACTTAGAGATACTTAAGGAACTACTGATTGCAGCAAACATTAGGATTCCCTTCAATGTCCTAGTCATTATTCTCAGTGTCCAAGATACAGAAGTTAAAAACTTGCTTCCAAGGACTTCAAACGGAAGTCATAAAAGCAAATAGATACTTAGAATTAAGTGGGATAAGGGCAATGATTGAAGTATATTGTGGAAGCAATGAGAAAAGTCATGCTGACCCTGCTTGGGAGACTCAGAGAAGGGTTCCAAAAGGAAGTGACACCTAAGCTGAATTTTGAGGAGTGAATGGGAAATGACGAAGGGGAAGAATGTCCTAGGCATCCATGTAAGGAAACCACTTCCCTGAATGTTTGGGGGAACGAAGTAATTAGGTGAGGGTAGAATAAAGGCAGGCACAGTAAAATGTCAGCCCCTGGAAGCAATTAGATGTTGTGGCTGAGGAAAAGGAGGCAGTCTGAAGTTGACGCCTGAATTTCTATGATTGGGCACCTGGGTGGATAATGATGCCTTTCACTGATAGAAAGTATGACTATTACCCAAGGACTTGCACCCTATTCTGTAGGGAATTACTGCGTTTCTAGTTGTATGCAAGAGAGTTGAACATTGTTAGGTGGAAATATATATATATATGCGTGTCTGTTATTGTTTTTACTTAGAGACTAAGTATGGCTTAAGGTAATGTGTATGGTTGCTAAGTTGACAAGGGGTGGACTGTGATGGTTAGGCTAATACGTCAACTTGGCCAGGTAATTGTGCCCAGTTATTTGGTCAAGCAACACTGGGCTAATTGTAATATAAAGACATTTATGGACTTTAGTCACCAGTGAGTTTACTGCATAGATAGCTGATTACATCTACATCAACCAGGGAGATTGCCGTCAGCAATGAGTGATTCTTTATCCAATCAGTTGAATGCCTTAAAAGAGGAAGTGATTTCAGCATTCAGAGAGAATTTCCCAGCTCATCTTTGGACAGGCAACGTCTCCCAGAAACTCAAGGACCTTCATTGGACTTTCATTGGGGCCCCTGGTTTGCAGCCTGGCTGCGGAACCTGGGCTTGTGCATCCCCACGGTCACATGAGACACTTTTATTAAAAATCTCATACTATTTACAGATATCTCCTGTTGATTCTGTTTCCCTAGAAAACCCTGACTAATACACCCATATTCAAGTTATTAAATCCCTAAGATTGCATGATATATTTAGTTCATAGTAATGCAATCACAGTATTTGTCCTTTTGTGTCTGGCTTGCTTCACTTAACATAATGTCCTCCAGGTTCATCCACGTCATATACTTTATTACTTCATTTCTTGTTACAGCGGCATAATAGCCCATCGTGTATATACATCACAGTTTATCCATTCATTGGTTGATGGTCATCTGGGTTGTTTCCATCTTTTGGCAATTGTGAATAACGCCATTATGAACATCGGTGTGCAGATGTCTGTTTGTGTCACTGCTCTCAGTTCTTCTGGGTATATAACCAGTAGTGGTATTGCTGGGTCACATGGCAAGTCTATATTCAACCTCTTTAGGAACTCCCAGACAGTGGCTGTAGAGTGTTCCAATCTCTCCGCATCCTCTCCAACACTTGTAGTTCTGTCTTTTTAATAGTGGCCATTCTGATAGGTCTGAATGATATCTCATTGTAGCTTTGATTTGCATTTCCCTAATCACTAGTGATGTGGAACATTTTTTCCTGTGGGTTTTTTTTTTTTTTTTTGCCATTTGTATCTTTTCTTTAGACAGTTGTCTTTTCAAGTGTTTTGACCATTTTTTAATTGGGTAGTTTGTCTTTTTATTGTTGAGTTGTAGCATCTCTTTACAGATCATGGATATTAAACCCTTATCAGATATGTGATTGCCAAATATTTTCTCCCGTTGAGTCGGCTGCCTTCTCACCCATTTGACAAAGTCAAAGTCCTTTGAGGTGCAAAAGTGTTTTAATTTTGAGGAGGTCCTATTTATCTATTTTTCCTTTTGTTGCTAATTCTTTGAGTGTAAGATCCAAGAAAAAAAACACCTGCCACAAAGTCTTTAAGATGCTTCGCTATATTTTCTTCCAGTAGTTTTATGGTCCTGGCTTTTATATTTAGGTCTTTGATCCATTTTTAGTTGATTCTTGTATAGGGAGTGAGATAGGGGTCCTCTTTCATTCTTTTCTTTATGGATATCCAGTTCTCTCAGGATCATTTGTTAAAGAGACTGTTTCGTCCTGTTAATGTGGCTTTGATGGGTTTGTCAAAAATCAGTTGGCCGTAGAGGTGAGGGTTTATTTCTGGACTCTCAATTCTATTCCATCTATTGATGTGTCTATCTTATGCCAACACCATGCTGTTTGTTTGTTTGTTTGTTTTTTGTTTTATTTTGAGATACTGAAGCTGGGGATTGAACCCGGGACCTCATATGTGGGAAGCTGGTGCTCAACCACTGACCCCATCGGCTCTTGTACCATGCTGTTTTGACCACTGTAGCTTTGTTTTTTGTTTTTTTTTTTAAAGATTTATTTTTATTTTATTTATTTATCCCCCCCTTGCTGCTTGTGCTGCTGTGTCCATTCGCCGCGTGTCTTCTCTGTGTCTGCTCATCTCCCCCCCGCTGTGAGGTCCCGCTGCATCAGCCCACGGCGCCGGCCCGCCCTCACAAGGAGGTGCCGAGAAGTGAACCCGGGGCCTCCCATATGGCAAACGGGTGCTCCATCCATTGCGCCACACCTGCCTCCTGCCGTGAGGTTGCTGCATCAGCCCACCGCACCGCTCAGGCCGGCGTGCCCCCACAAGGAGGCCTCGGGACGCAAACCCGGGCCTCCCACATGGTAAACGGGGGCTCCATCCACTGAGCCACACCCGCTTCCCTGTAGCTTTGTAATATGGTTCAAGGTCAGGTAGTGAAATTGTAATATGTTTCAAGGTCAGGCTCTTCTTTTTTAGAATACTTTTGTCTCTTCAGGTACACTTTCCCTTCCAAATGAATTTGGTAATTGCCTTTTCTATTTCTATAAAGTAGGTTGTTGGAATTTTGACTGGTATTGCGTTGAATCTATAAATAAGTTTGGGTAGGATTGATATCTTCACGATATTTAGTCTTCCACTCCAGGAACATGGAATGTCTTTCCATTTGTTTAGGTCTTCTTTGATTTCTTTTAGCATTGTTTTGTAGTTTTCTGCATATAGGTCCTATATTTCTATGGTAAAATTGATTCCTAGGTATTTGGGTCTTTTTGTTGCTATTGTAAATGGAATTTTTTCCCCTGATTTCCTCCTCAGATTGTTCAGTAGTAGTGTAGAGAAACATTATTGATTTTTGCTTGTTGATCTTGTATCCCTCCACTTTGCTGAACTCGTTGACTAGCTCAGGTAGCTTTGTAGTAGACATTTCAGAATTTTCTAATACAGGATCATGTCATCCACATACAGTGAGAGTTTTACTTCCTCTTTTCCTATTTGGATGCCTTTTATTTATTTATTTTTCTTGTCCAATTGCTGTGGCTTGAACTTCTAGCACAACATTGAATAACAGTGATAAAAATGGGCATCCTTGTCTTGTTCCCGATCTTAGAGGGAAAGCTTTCAACCTTTCCCCATTGAGTACTGATGTTGGCTGTGGGTTTTTCATATATGCTTTTTATCATATTGTGGAATTTTCCTTCTATTCCTATCTTTCGAAGTGTTTTTATCAAGAAAGGATGCTGGATTTTGTCGAATGCCTTTTCTGCATCTAGATAATCATGTGATTTTTTTTCCTTTAATTTGTTAATGTGTCATATTACATTGATTTTCTTATGTTGGATCACCCTTGCATACCAAGAATAAATCCCACTTGGTTTGGTGTATAAGTCTTTTGATATCAAATATGTTTAATTCTATGTGCAAGTATTTTGTTGAGAATTTTTGCATTTATGTTCATTAGAGAGATTGGTCTGTAATTTTCTTCTAGTATTTTTTTCTGGCTTTGGTATTAAGTTGTTGTTGGCTTCATAAAATGTATTGGGTAATTTTCTCTCCTCTTCAATTTTTTGGAAGAGTTTAAACAGTGTTGGTGTTTATTCTCAAAATGCTTGGTAGAATTCACCTGTAAAGCCATCTGGTCCTGGCTTCCAGCAAATCTTTGTTGGAAGATTTTTGATGACTGATTTGATCTCTTTATGTGATTGGTTTATTGAGTTCTTGTATTTCTTGTAGAGTCATGTAGGTTGTTTGTGCATTTCTAGGAATTTTTCCATTTCATCTAGGTTGTCTAGTTTGTTGGCTTACAGAGTCTTATAATATCCTCTTATGATCCTTTCTATAATCTGTGGAGTCAGTCATATCTTCCCCCCTTTCATTTCTGAGAAAGAGAGTCCATGTCTTTCTCATCTGCCATCTTCCCGGGAGTCAATGCTGTCCTTATCTTGAGCAATATTTGACACATTTGACCATCTCTCTTTCTAAAATACCTTCTTTTGGCTTCCATGACACTTGGTTTTCTTCCTACCTTATTTGCTTTCTAAGAATTTGTCTTATTTCATCTAGGTTGTCTAGTTTGTTGGCTCCTTTACCAGCTCCTCCTTAGTGTGATCTCTTAAAACTTGGAGCATCTAGGGTTTTGTTTTGGGCCCTCTTTTATTTTTTTAATTTGTGCTATTTCTAGTTGATCTTATCTTTCTCAGTAAATATCCATCTATGTGACATTGATTCCCAGATGTGCCAATAGTTCTGTCCCCTTCCCAAACTGTTAGCTTCATCAAAGCACTGATTGGCTTATAGTCATCTCAAACTTAATATGTCCAAAACACAGCTCTTGCTTTCTGTCACTATCCCTAACGTGTTTGATCTCTAGCTTTTTCATCTTAGTTAATGGCACCACCATCTACCTTATTGCCCCAGGCACACTCCTGAGAGTCATCCTTGACCCCTTTTTTGCTTCGTCCCCCACATTCTGCCTTTCAGTAAATCCTGACTACTTTGTCTCCACAATATATCCCAAATTTATTCTCTCCATATTCGGCACTACTACCTATCCCAAGTCATCTTCTCTTACCTGGATTACCACAGTACCCCACTGTACCTGTCTTGCCACTCTAACAATTCTTTATCTACCCAGCAGCCAGACAGTTTCTGTTAGAATCTGAATGAAAACTCAGAACTACTTGAAAAGGCTCTCCATAATCTGGTCATCTGTTACCCCTCTGACTTTTCTAGTCTTGCTCACTGGCCTTCTGTTTTTCAGACAGTAAGCATGATGCTCTCTCCTCAGAATGCTTGCAGGCTTCTCTGTTTGGAATACTATGTTTTCCCCGAACATTGTGTTGCAAGCTTTTTTTTATCATTGAGTTCCCAGCTCAAATAACACATCCTTAAATGAAGTTCCAATACATGCTACAACATGAACCTTGAAAACATCAGTATAATATACCACATTAATCAAAGAAGAAAAATCACATGATCATCTCGATTGATGCAGAAAAGGCATTTGACAAAATATAGCATACTTTCTTGATAAAAATACTCTGAAAGATAGGAATAGAAGGAAACTTTCTCAACATGATAAAGGGCATATATAAAAAACCCACAACTAACATTGAACTCAATGATGAAAGACGGAAAGCTTTCCCATTGAAATCAGGAACAAGACAAGGATGCCCACTGTCACCACCCATTGTACTAGAGGTTCTAGCTAGAGCAATCAGGCAAGAAAAAGAAATAAAATGTATCCAAATTGGATAGGAAGAAGTAAAACTTTTGCTATTAGAGGATGATATGATCCTATACCTAGAAAGTTCCGAAAACTCTACAGCAAAGCTATCTGAGCTAATAAATGAGTTCAGTGGAGTGGTGGGATACAAGATTACTATGCAAAAATCAGTAGTCTTTATATACATTAGTAATGAGCAATGTGAGGAGGAAGTCAGGGGGAAAAAATCCAATTACAGTAGCAACTTAAATAATAAAATATTTAGGAATAAACTTAACCAAGTGTGTAATGGACCTGTATTTGGAAAACTAAAATACATTGATAAACAAAATTGAAGATGACCTAAATAAATGGAAAGACATTCCATGTTCATGGATTGGAAGACTAAATATTGTTAAGATGTCAACTCTACCCAAATTGATTTATAGATTCAATGCAATCCCAATAAAAATTCTAGCAGCCTTTTTTGAATAAAGAGAAATGCTAATTATCAGATTTATTTGGAAGGATAAGGGGCCTGAACCAGCCAGAAACATCTTTAAAAAGAATAACAAAGTTGGAGGACTCTCAGTTCTTGACTTTAAATCATATTACCTAGCTACAGTGGTAAAAACAGCATGGTACTGGCATAAAGATAGACATATAGACGAATGGGACCATATTGAGTGTTTAGGAATAGACCCTCACATCTGTGGTCAAGTGATTTTTGACAAGGCTGTCAAGCCAACCCAACTGGATCAGAATAGTCTATTCAACAAATGGTGCTGGGAGAACGGGATATCCAATCCAAAAGAAAGAAAGCAGACCCCTATCTCTCACCTTATACAAAAATTAGCCCCAAAATGGATCAAAGACTTAAATATAAAAGCTAGAACCTTAAAGCTCCTAGAAGAAAATGAAGTGGGGAGCAGGTGTAGCTCAGTGGTTCGAGTGCCTGCTTCCCATGTGTGAGGTGCCGGGTTCAATCCCCAGTGCCTCCTAAAAAAAAAACAGAAACAAAATAAAACCAAAAAACCTCTTTAGGGGGCACATGTGGCTCAAATGGTTGAGTGTCCGTCTGCCATATGGAGGGACCTGGGTTTGATCCCCAGGACCTCCTGGTAAAATAAAAAAATATATATATACAGAAGGCACATGGGCTACCAGGCTCTGTGTGCCGGTGAGCCGCCAGGCCCCGGGAGCCATGCAGCAAGATGATGACGTAATAGGAGAGAGACGCAGGGGAGAGACAAGACGAGATGCTCCGAAAACCAGGAACCAAGGTGGTGCTGGTGGCAGAACACCTCTCTCCTACATCCGAAGTCTCCAGGATCGAATCCTGGTGAAGACTGGAGGAGGAGGATGAGAAGAGATGGCAGGAAACAGACACAGAGAATTGCCCAGCAAATGGACACAAAACAGCAAAACGGGGAAGGGGGGGTTTAAAATGGATAAAGTAAATAAATAAATCTTTAAAAAAAGAAAAAAAAGAAAATGAAGGGAAACATCATCAAGATCTCATGGTATGTAGGGGGTCCTTAAACCTTATACCCAAAGTACAAGCAACAAAAGAAAAAATGGATAAATAAACTCTCCTCAAACTTAAACACTTTTGTGCTTAAAAGGACTTTGTCAAGAGAACTGGAGCAGGATCCATGGCCAAGAGGAGGGAGGAGAAGGGGAGGAGGAGGTGGAGGAGGCACCGGACCGCGGGGATTATCAGTATTTAAACAGACCACACCATGCGTGAGAACAAGCTAGTGGTCCTTGGTTTAGGAGGTGTGGGGACGTTTGCTTTGACAGTTCAATTTGTTCAGGGAATTTTTGTTGAAAAATATGATCCAATGATAGAAGATTCCTACAGAAAGCAAGTTGAAGTAGATTGCTAACAGTGTAGCCTCAAAATCCTGAATACAGCAGGGGCAGAGCACTTTACAGAGATGAGGAATTTGTATGTGAGGAATGGCCAAGGGTTTGCACTAGTATATTCTATTACAGCTCAGTCCACATTTAATGACTTACAGGACCTGAGGGAACAAGTTTTACAGGTTAAGGACACAGAAGATGTTACAATAATTTTGGTTGGCATTAAATGTGACCTGGGAGATGAGCGAGTAGTTGGCAAAGAGCAAGGTCAGAATTTAGCAGGACAGTGGTGTAACTGTACCTTTTTAGAATCTTCTTCAAAGTCAAAGATCAACGTTAATGAGATATTTCATGATCTGGCCAGAAAGATAAATAGTAAAATACCAGTGGAAAAGAAGCAGCCTGTAAAGAAATTATGTCAGCTGCTTTAGACCCACAGTAAGCAGCAGCTCTGATCCAGATTACAGGAATGAAGAACTGTTGTCCAGTTGGAAAGTGCCAGCATTCCAGACTTCAAAAAATAAATCGGAAGAGGCTTCTCCTGTTTTATAAATTATGTGAAGAATTTAGATCTTATATTTGTTCGCCCAAGTTCCCTGGAGAAAAAAATTGTTCTGTGTCTATCTATTGGAAAATGAGACAATAGTATTTCTCCTTTGCAATAGCAGCTATAACAGATATGAAAATAAATATACTTGACTCTAATAAGATTATACAAAAGAGCACGAATGCATTTCAAATGTTAGATATTACTACTATAATCAAATGATTTTGTATTGACCTTTATATCATGATTCTTCCTTGTCAAGCACTAAAAAGTTGAACCATTATACTTTTTATCTGTGATCATGTAGATTATGAAATTTCCCCTCAACTCATTGCAGCAGAAAACTTTGAGTCATTAACTTCATTTTATATTTTAAAAATTATGAAATATCATTGTCATTATATTCTAATTAAAATTGTGCATAATGCTTTGGAAAAATGGGTCTTTTATAGGAAAAAAAAAACTGGGATAACTAATTTCTATGGCTTTCAAAGCTAAAATATATAATATACTAAACCAACCCTAATACTTCTTGTGGGGTTTTTTTGTTTGTTTGTTTATTTTTTTAGGAAGTACTAGGGATTGAACCCAAGACCTTGTCCATGGGAAGCAGGTACTCCAGCACTGAGCTACATCCGCTCCCTAATGAGAGTTGGCTTTTTCATTTGTTTGTTTCGTTTGTTTGTTTGTTTTTAGGAGATACTGGGGATCGAACCCAGGACCTTGTATGTGGGAATCAGGCACTTAACCACTTGAGCTACATTGCTCCCATTTTTGTATTTTGCTGTCAGAATATATTACGGCTTTTATAGATGATTAAATTTTAGTACATTTTCAAAAAAAAAAAAAAAAGACTTTGTCAAGAAGGTGAAAAGGTAGCCTATTCAATGGGTAAAAATATTTGGAAACCACATATCCAATAAGGGTTTGATTTCTATGTTATATAAAGAGATCATACAATTCAACAATAAAAGGGCAAGCAGTCCCATTTAAAACTGTGCCAAAGACTTAAATAGATATTTTTCCAAAGAGAAGATACAAATGGCCAAAAAGCACATGAAAAAATGTTCAATATATTAGCTGCTAGGGAAATGCAAATCAAAACTACAATGAGATATCATCTCACACCTTATAGGATGGCCATTATTTAAAAAACAAAAGGAAAGGATGTGGAGAAATAGGAGCATTCCTTTGCTGTTGATGGGAATGCAGAATGGTGCAACCTCTGTGGAAGACAGTTTGGTGGTTCCTTAGGAAGCTAGATATAGAACTGCCACATGACCTGGCAATCCCTCTACTAGGAATATATATATTCAGAAGAACTGAAAGCAGGGATGTGAACAGACATTTGCACCCCAATATTTATAGTGGCATTATTCACAATTGCCAAAAGATGGGAACAACCCAAATGTCCATCAACTGATGAATGGATAAACAAAATGTGGTGTATACATTCAATGGAATACTATACTGCTGTAAGAAGAAATGAAATTGGGATGCATATAACAACATGGATGAACCTTGAGGACATTATGTTGACTGAAATAATCTAGACAGAAAAAGACAGATACTGTACGGTCTCCCTAATATGAACTAAATACGAAGAGTAAACGCATGGAGTTAAAATCTAGAGTATGCTCAGCGAGTGGACACAGAGAGCAGACAGCGAGTGCAAACAACGAGGGGAGGGGAATAAATAAATAAATAAATCTTTTTAAAAAAATTAAGTTAATATTTTAAAAATCTGGAGTATAGGTTATTAGATAGGATGAGGGCTGAGAAGGGGTACTGATGCTTAATGTATGTAGAATTTTTAATTAGGTTGATTATAAATGTGTGGAAATGGGTAGTTAATGGTAACACATTATAGTGAGTATATCTACCACTGCTGATTTATAATTGTTGTTGTGCCTGAAAGGGGCAGTCTAGGGATGTAAATGTCAATTGAAAGAGAGCTAGAGAATAATCTAGGGACTGTATAACAGTGAATTTGGTGGTGGATGAGGATTGTTGTTAATAGTACAAATACAAGAGTGTTCTGTGAACCTAGAACAAATGTATGTCCCTATTGTAAGGTGTTAGGAATGTGGTGATACATGGGGAAAATACAATTAATTTAGCTTAGATGCTATAGTTAACAGCAATATTCTAATATTCTTGCATCAGTGTCATAAGGTACTATATCAGTGCTAAGAGCCACTAAGGGAGCGTTGGGGATTTTTTGTTGTTGGAGTAAGGAAAACATTCTGAAATGTACTGAGGTGATGACAGCACAAGTCTGATGAAACTGAGAGCCACTGAGTGTGCACTTTGGATGGAGTGTACAAGGCATGGGACTGTATAACACAGGGAACTATATGATAGATGATGGACTGTGGCTAATAGTACAAATATGAAAGAATCTCCGGGAAGATGGCAGATTAGAGAAACACAGGACTCACTTCTCTCCCAGAAAAATAGCTAGAGGACAGGCAGAAACTGCCTGGAAGAAAAATGTTCTGGGGTTTAGGATACCAGGGG
This sequence comes from Cabassous unicinctus, assembly GCA_029593785.1. Taxonomy (NCBI): domain Eukaryota; kingdom Metazoa; phylum Chordata; class Mammalia; order Cingulata; family Chlamyphoridae; genus Cabassous; species Cabassous unicinctus. The sequence continues at coordinate 4,911 of JAQZBX010027517.1, read as the reverse complement.
AAGGATGGACACCACCCAGAAGAGAGAGGGGCACAGGAAAAGAATCTTGATGGAAAGACCGTGAGTAGAAGCTGCAGCTGCCAGTGCCCTTCCCCCACCCGACAAGCAGACAATTTTGAATTCTGCAGCCTCAGGCAGGGGGTGACAGTGGTGGCCGCAGGGATCCATTTCCCCAAGAAATGGGAGAAAGAGAGATGCAGCCTAAGGGTGATTCAGCTTTTGGCCAACAATTTTGGCCTGCTGTGTCCCAGGAGCACTTCCAGGCTTGGTGGGGCTGTGCCGTTGTTTACCTTGGGAACCAGCAAGGGACTAAAAAGATCCAACCCTCTCTATTACCCTCCCTGCTGACCAGGACTGGTTAATGAGGATGCAGAGGGGAATGGAATTATTTCCTTCCTGGGAAACGGGAGGGGACTGCCTGCAGAGGTTGGAGAACAGCCTCTGAGGAAGTGTGAATTGCAAGGCTTTGAATAGCCTCTAGGCAGGATCCTCTGTCACATTATTGCTGTCCTGTTGTACTCCAACCAGGCTTTGAATGGTGAGGGCTGTTGACAAGCACCATCTGCTGCTGGACCAAGGAAGTGCATGAGAGGAAACTAAAAGTAAATAAGAGGCTTTTTCTGGCCTTTACAGCCTCCCTTGTTAGGGCCCTTGGAAGCGGGTCTGCAACTCATTACTGGGTCCAGGGTCCAGATTTGAGCAACTAACAGGGACAATCCTAAAGACCTAGAAGAGGTTGAGCCAAGAATCAAAGAATGACAGTAACACACCCACCACTAAATTCCTACACAAGAGAGAGAAATTGAGCATTGGAGTAAACTCACTATCATAATCAGATGCCTAGGCATCAGCAAAAAATTACAAGCCATGTTAAGAAAATGGAAGAAATGACCCAAGCAAGGGAATATATCAAAGCCCCAGAAGAGACACAGGATTTGAGACAACTAATCAACAAGGTTCATACAAATCTCCAAAATCAAATTAATGAGTTGAGAAACAGTATGGATAAAGAGGTAAAGGACATCAAGAGGACACTGAGTGAGCACAAAAATTTGAAAACCTGAATAGAAAACAGTACAAATATGGGAGCATTCTCATGAACTATAACATGTACAATACTACTAATACATGGTGCTACTAATGGGGGAATGTATGGAAGAAATACACCAAAAGTAAGCTATGGGCCATAGTTAACAAAGATATTTCAATGATGTTTTTTCATCATTTGTAACAAATGTTCCACAGCAATGCAACATGTTGGTGGCAGGGTGATGTATGGGAATTCTACACGTTATGCATGAGTGTTTTGTAAGCTCACAATTTCGCTAATAAAAATAAATTTTTAAAGAAGTTTTGGTAGTGAATTGTGGCAAAGGTAGCACAATATTGTGACTGTAATCAATATTGCTGAATGTACACATGGAAGTGGTTAAAATGGGAAATTTTGTGTTGTATGTATCTTTCCACAATAAAAATCACTTCTTCAGAGAGGCCTTACCCAACCATTCAATCTAAAGTCGTTTCCAATGACTCTTCCTCATTCACTACCCTATTTTATTTTCTTTATATTCTTTTTACAGTGGTGTGCCACAGCAGACTTGTACTGGCTCACAAGAACTGATGATTAAATTTTCATGAAGTTTGCAAGCCCATTGTTAAACACAGCCATTATTAAAAGTTAAAGTATATAACTTACAATTAAATAAATTCTATTAAAACAAATACTCAGAACTCAACCCTTCCTAATTATTGTACATTTTGCTATTGTCTGTATTCTTGAAGTTGTTTATGCCTTTTGTACAGTATCTGGAAATGCTGTATAATGGTGTGCTACTGCTCCTCTCTTCCCAACTCCATATTCAGTGAGGTCATATTGGTAGCTGGAAATCTGCCATGGTAGGAGGACGTACCACAGAAATTGGCAAATGCTGCAAATCATAGCTTTCCTAAGCTAGTCTTTACATACTTACCAGCACACTGCTGGTGTTATCACTAAGTGAATTTACCTTATTTGTTGTTGTCTGTCTTTCCATAAGGGAATGCAAGCTCAATCCAAGCAGATTCCTTGTCTGCCTTGTTAAGGTTGAATTCTCAACCTATACAGTGGTACCTGGTACATTTTGAGCTCTCAGTAACTATCTGTTGAATGAATGGATCCTCCAAAGCAGTTGAAAGGGAAGTACTATTTAGCGAACAATGGAAGAGGCCTGCTATACAAATTAAGATAGAGAAAACAATCAACGGGGGAGCGACACTACCCTAAATCTTCTTGGGCTCCTCTTTGTTTTGTACTCTTAGGTGAGTAGTCATGTAAATATATTTATTTAATGATGATAAAAAATACTTCTCTGGTATGGTATAGGGAAGGCCTATTAAGAGCAGTAATACTCAACCCCAGCTGCATGTAGGAATCCCTTGAAGTACTTTAAAAAATAGTTCTGATGCCCAGACACCACTCACAGACCAAATTGATGAGAAATTCTAGAGGTAGGCCTTTTTTAAGTGCCCCAGGTGATTTTAAGCGTGCAGCCTGGGTTAAAAACCAGATTAGACATGCTGGTAGGAACAGACTGATGAAGGCTTAGAATGATAAACTTGGAAGTTTGACCTTGAGCCTTTGAACATTGAAGAGCCATCATCAACAGTGTTCGAAAAGTAGTTTCACTCAGTAATTCAATTTTTCATTCTTCAAACAATTTTTGAGTTCTAGTATAAGACACATTACTTATCCACAAGAAGTTCACAATCTGGTAGGTTAGACACCAAGTACAGGTTTAATAAAGTGTTTTAGGTACTGTCATGAAAATGTATTGAGGATTCAGTAACAACCCAAAGAAAAGGATAATCAGTTTAGTCTAGGTTAAGAGAAGAATCAAGGCATGGTACACAGAGGAGGTGAACACAAGCTGTGATTGATGGCTAAGTATTTTCCAAGTAGACGAGTGGGGAAGGGGGCATTTGAAAATGCCCCTACCTCAGTAACTGATACTACCATGTACTTGGTTACTCTTAAAAGAGACTCTGTCTGTCCTCATCATCACTGTATCCCCAGCACATGCCACGGTGGCAAGCTTATAGTAGGTGCTTAACAATCTGATAAAGAATGATATTCTGTAGAGGTAGCAACGTGAACAAAGGGGTGGAGAGCAATGAAATGCAATAAGTTCTTTGGGGTAACTGCAGGTCTTTTGTATAGTTGGACTGTTTGAAGAAGGGGGAAATGGTAGCATGGTAGATGGTGGTGGGACCATGAAGAGGCTTGCATCATATGCTGAGAAATATGGACTTGATCCTGTAAGTAACAGAGAACCAGAGAGGAAATTTAGATGGTCATAGTTTAGCAAGCTTTATTAAAATGTACTTGCCTGCTGCTTCCCCTAGCAGGTTCTTATTTATCCTGAGCACTGATGGACACGGTCAGTTTCCCTCCCCTACCCCGCTACACACACACACATATGTGTATATATATATATACACATATATGTACGTGTATATATATCCTCAAATGATTCTGAGCCTTTTCTCTTCCCATGCCCAGGATCACTAAATGGGAAGTCTCTAAGATCCCTTTTATGTCTAAAATTATGTAATAGTTTTGTTCATTCTATGAAGTCTGAGCCTGTATAACTGTATATTACTTTATTAATGAGAAATGTGAAATCTGAGCGGTTCCCCAGCCTCATAAGTAAGAGTAAGTCGAGACACTACAACCACCACAATTCCACTCCAGAATTACAGCAGTTAGAAGATTTTTCCTGCATAAATTCTCTATTCTTTATATACACAGGTATAAAAATTTCACATTTGGTATTTCACATGCTCTCCTTTTATATTTAAATTTCTCAGAAATGCTTACTTCATTTTATATTCTTAGCAAGCCTAATCTTGGTTTCAGTTTTAACATTCTGCACTTTTTCTGTTTGAACATTTAGTCATTCACTTGTTAACCAATTATTGAACACCTACTATATTCCAAACATGGCTTGATGTTGGGGGTACGCAAAGAGGAAATGAAGCGACCTATTCTCAAGATAATTGCGTTTTAGCAGGGAAGACAAACATGCAAACGATGACAGTGTTGACCTGTGGTCAAGAAAGAAGTCCTCATGAGGAAGGCATTCATAATTCTATCTGGGGAACTTGGGGGACCTTCTACAGAAGAGCAATGCCTACATAAGGATGACAGGAGCAGACGGGTGTTCCAGGCAGAGATGAGCATATGTGCAAGGGTACCGAGGGATGCCCATCACTCACTGTTGGGTGGACTGTGGACCTGGAGGAGGAGGGAGGATGGTCAGCGTGGTGGGACATGAGTCTGGAGTCTTACACGATCCCAGAGTGGCTTAGGTTTTACTCTAAGGAAATGGAGGATCATTTAAGTCTTTTAAGCAGGGGATAATTTGGTCAGAATTGTGGTTTGAAATGATCACTATGGCAGCATGGAGAACTAATTCAAAGTGGACAGAACTTAGGCAAGGAGGCCATTTAGGAGGCTGCAGTAAAGGGCACAGGTAAGATACATGAAGGCCTGTCCTCATATGTATGAGAAGTAGATTGGCACGTTCTTGAAAAGATCAAGGTAACAGGATTTGATGGAGTGGAAGTAAAGGTTGAGGGAAAAGGAGTCTAGAATGATGTAAAGGGATTTAGATGGCATGGTGGTTGATAATTGAGATTTCAGGGAAATGATCAGGTTTGTAGGATTGTGCAGAAGAGAAATAAGTTTAGTTTTGGAAAGCCTAATGTGAAATGTTTGCAGGACACTGAGATAAAGATATTTGGTAGTCAGCTAAACATGTATAGCGGGAGCTCAGATGGGCTAAGAGAAGAGCGCAAAAGAGCTTTGGAAGTGTATATAGTTAGTATTTTAAACCAGGGGAGTAGCTGAGAGGGCCCAGCAGAGTGTGTGGC